>OU898284.1:18282730-18546962 GCA_918026665.1 Diabrotica balteata | reverse complement strand
CATTAAGTAGAAGTATTGCTTTAGGTCTATTTGTTGAATAATCATAAAAAATTTATATTTATTAGGAGCAAAGTCTAGTTTAAATATGCCATAAGTCTAGAAACACACACAAGACATTAACTCGTATTCTCGAAAGAAGTAAGATCCAAATTCCTTTGCCCTACACCGATACCAAGAAAAGGATGTAATCCGAAGCCAAAATATGTTTATTTTTCAATCTAGATCCTAAACCTCTGCCGATTCTTTAGAAAGGCTTAGGTCTCTTACTAAATCGTTCAGTTTAAATTGTGAGAATAGAATGGAATCGGAACAGTTGTACCAGGATTATAGCAGTCAATGTCTTCTTTACTATATTTACCTTGCTGATGTAATGGTTCGTGATCATCATTTATATCATCCAAAAACCTAGAGGAGGAATATTGTCCATGACGGACAGGGCAAATGCTATTAAATGTTAGGGTAAGAAATTTTTTTTTATTTTTCAAAAATGAAACTTGTAAGTTGCAAAAACAAAAATAGAAGTCATCACTATGATTTGTGTGCTCTCTCCAAACATTGGTGTTCAAAAATATTAGAACTGCTTTTTACATAGAAGCCATTGCCTCGGTTCTTCAGACACGCTGCATAAACTTTGTGTGGTAGCTCAAGGATTATCTTGATCGCCTAGCTTTATACCAAAATAAGCAAAAAAAACTTTTTCAACGAAATTGGAACGTTTCTTTGATGCTTTTTAACAGTATAGTTACCTCAAATGTAAGAGAAGCAAATCGGGGGGTTTTTATATCCTCTGGTAGCTATTATTCAATGTCTGTACAACACAATAAGCTTCACAACACAAGAAAACAGTCACTACTTTAAAGCAATAGTAACATAAGACGTGAAACTGCACCGGGTGAAGAGCTGCTATGAACCGTTGGACAGTATGAGAGGCTCAATGCTATTTGAGCCTTGTTGAGGTGTGTATAAAAAGCTACTTTGTCCAATAAAACTTCCCTTTCCTGAAAAAATTTCTTTTGTGGGACAAAAGTTTTTACTTGGTGAAATGAAATGTAACTTATGCAAAATACTTTGTCTATTTTAATCTAAATTTGCATTTCATTTTTTTTTAAATGGTAGATTTATTTAAATTTAATATATATAATATTAATTATACCAAACACTTCAGAATCACTAAACAGGATACACGTTTACTTTAAACAAATGTTGGACAGAAAATGACAAATAATGGACCTTTAAAAATAAAAAACTCGGTTATAAACGGGACAAAAAAACAACAGAAAAACGGTTATTTCGAAGTAAAAAAACCGGTTTTCGGTTAAAACCGGTAGGTTTTTCCCATTCCTACAGTGCGAATCACTAGCCTTTGATATAATATGACATCCAATTGTTGGCATTAACAAAAATAATTATGCTTATGTAGAAAAGAAGTATAAAAACGACAAAACGTTACAATGTAATCTAGAGATTAATCTGATTGTATTGTACTCCAGGTCTAATCCAATTCCTATTAAAATTTTTAAGGGCACCTGATGCAAAAGCGGTTCTAATCACAAAAAAAGCTTAAATTTTTATATTTTTGTTAAATATACTGCAAGATCTTCGAGTTTTTTGTTATTAGTTAATGATTCGTAAACAAGTACTACTTTTGGCATCATATTTTTAATTTTATAAATAAAAAAAAAACGCCTATATTCTTGGTTCATGTAAATCCATTATTCAATATTTGGGGGTTAGCCACCCTTGCTCTCAATATCCTCATATATTATTTTAGTTATCACAGCCAATATTACAATTATTATAAACTTAACTCTAACGCTTAGGATGCCTTACTGAAATCAGGTAAAATGTAAGGATACCTTAAAGTCTAACCTTCACTCTCCAATAGTTGGCGAGATATTGAACGATTATAATAGTATTCTACGCCCTATCATAAATAACACATGTTGCCAGATCATTATAAAAGTGGAAGTAAGTAGTAAAGTGAATTGCTCCTTAATTATTTAAAAATAAAGTGTGCACTGCCAATAGTTGGGCTAGTGCCAACAATTGGGTGGTTTATCTATAGAAAAATACTTCTTTTTGCTATAGGTTATTCACGAATATACGACTGTTTGGGATTATTGCGACAACGAATATTTTACTGTGCAAGTAGAAGTATGAAAGTAAATTGGTCTAATTATTATTCCAATAAAAAGCATCTACTGTTAGTATTACATCTGAACTAAAATTATTTCAGTTAATAGATGTACAAATAGACGCAAAATTTATTGTGAAATTTAATCCGAAAATACCAAACATTTTTTCGCAAACGGTCATTTTTACGAAAATGTGTTCATCAGACATTTGGCTTGGATTTCGGTGAAATGTAAAAAAAGTGCATTTGAAATGTAAACATTTGTAAATAAATGCAAACAGGCGCGCCAGGTTTCTTTGATATTATATTTTATTACTTTATTAGGTAAGAGAACTGTAATAAAAATAAATATACCATTTTTATTATAAATGAAAAGAAATTGGCAGAAGGATGGTTCAGAAACCAGAAATAGAATCTATATAATAGTTCACTTTGTTAGTTTTAAATATTTGTTTGGTTTGAGTGGATGTACTCTTAAGTTCCGAAAGTTTTTTTATAACGGGTATAATATACCGGCTATTGATAGTTAAAGTACCGAGTCGTTACAGATATTAAAAAGTAACGAAAATTTACATACAGTTTCATATATCGCCGACTGATTTTAGTTTTAAAAACCGTCCGTATAGGGGTTTCCGGTGAAGAGAGGTGTCCGTTAAGATAGAGTTTAGTATAGTGTATTTGTTTATTGAAGCTAAAAATGCCGAGACGTGTTTTAGATGTAGACAAGTTTATAATTAATGTACTTTCTTATTTTACTGCTGAGAAAACCAACGGGGGCCCTTTGCGACCTGTTGAGTCCGTACATAAACGTGTGTGTGTGATGCACTCTGTATTAGTGAAACAAAACTAAAGTCGGTTTTGCAAAAAGAAAAAAAAAGTGGACAAAGTGAACAAAATGTCGCACAATATAAATCTCGCCAACAACCAAAGACTACAGATCTTCCCGAAGGTTGCAAATTTGAAATCCGTGAGACAATATATAAAATGCGCGAAAAGAAAGAACATGTTTCTTTAGATTCAGTGCTACAAAAATTAAAAGACAGAAATATATTTGAAATTTCCAGAACAAGTCTCTGGAGAGTTTTAAGACAGATTGGCTTTAAGTTCAAAAAGGAAGACAATAGACAGGCTTTGTGTGAAAGAGCTAGTGTCGTTCACAAAAGAATAGAATTTTTAAGAAATTACAACAAACTTAAAGAAGAATGTTCTTCCTTCGTTTATTTAGACGAAACATGGATTTTTGCTAAAGGCGGTATCAAACGAATGTGGCAGGACGAGAGTATAAAATCCATAAAACACATTGATAACGAGGGAAAGAGATATATTATAGTACATGCAGGTGGAAAATATGGTTTTATTGAGGGAGCAGATCTTGTGTTTTCATCAAAATCAAAATCAGCCGATTATCATGACAATATGAATACGGAGATGTTTGTTAAATGGTTGAAAGAAAAACTGTTGCCAAGTTTACATGAACCATCCGTTATAGTACTGGATAATGCTGCGTATCATTCGGAAATTTTAAATAAGCAACCAACAAACACCTGGACTGTAGATAAAATAAAAGAATGGTTAACGAATAAAAATATTACATTTCCTCAATACTGTTTTAAGCCTCAATTACTAACGTTAGCTAAAAGTCATGCACAACCAAACATATATATATAGTAGACGAAATTATACATAGCTTTGGACATCGTGTGTTAAGACTACCGCCCTATCATTGCCAATTCAATCCAATTGAATATATTTGGGGGATTTGCAAAACATATTATGATAACCATATTGGATACAAGGGTTACAGTGACGAGGCAGTCTTGGAAACATGGCAACAAGCATTGGATATTGCCACTCCTGAAATTTGGAGAAAAAGTGTAAAAAAATGTGAAGACTTAATTAAAGAATGGTGGATCCGTGAAGGTCGCATCGAAGCAGTTAATCCTATTATAATTTACCATCCAAATGAGGATAGCGACGACAGTGATTATGGCTGTGAATCTGATGGTTGATAATAGTTTTAGGAGATTAGGTGAATAAGACAACAAGTAAGTTTTTTTGTTTTTTTAATACTAATTGAATATTCGACTAAATAAAGTACACTATTTAATCACTTAAGTATTTAATCACTTCGTTTAAATCACTTAATTAAAACACCAACTTGTTTAAAATACTAAACTTAATGATAGTAATTATATAATTTAAATTCTGAATTACAACTATTATATAAACTATCAACTCTATATTTATATCATGACTTCATATTTAAATCTAAGGTTTATATCTGTCGTAACAGTATTTTAAAAATGGGGAGAATTTACTATTGTACAATGCAGCACATTGGACCATTTAAGTCGACACCTTAAAGTGAATTTAAAACAGTCGTATATTCGTGGAATGGAGTATAAAAGAAAATCTGTTTTTAAATTCATTTATTAAGTAAGTTTGATTTAATTCGTACTTATCAGAAATAACCCTGCCCCACAGCAATATTTATACAGCAAACTAATCAACAGATTTTTTTGTGTCTTCATTATTTCATCCCACTTCCTCTATTCATTCATTAGGAAGAGGTAATTTTTACAGTTCTAGAGCGTTTATTAGTGCGCACCAGATCCACTTAAACCATTTTAACGATTCAATATATTTTATGCCACCTGATATTCCTCATTATTAAACAGACCAACATTTCATCATGTTTAGTGATTTATTTTAATCCTAATCGCGTTTCTGGTCTTTTGATGTGCTTACGGCCTGCGCATCGGTTCATAAAAATAATTTAGGGGCCACGAAATATGATGTATTGCCTCTTACAAGACTCGGCAATTAGTCAGAATGCATTGGGAGGATTTTTTTAGTTTGTTAATGGTGTTATTATGTTTAATTGCCAATGGGCTATTAACATATTGCGTTGAGTGTTAGACTTGTTGAAGACTGTAAATTAAATTTCTTATTGCTTTTTTTTATTTTAACAACAAGTACCACAAATACACTTCTAGATGAAAATCTGGACATTTTAATTAATAATGATTTAAATAATTATTAAATTTACAATGGTCGAAGGCCAAAACAAAGTGATTACAGAGAAAGTGCATATAGATTGCATATTTTTACCCATTTTAAAACAATAGTTAATAAATATTTAGGTAAGAGACCTAGGCCTTTCTAAAGAATCGGCAGAGGTTTAGGATCTAGATCGAAAACTAAACATATTTTGGCTCCGGATTACATCCTTTTCTTGGTATCAGTGTGGGGAAAAGGAATTTGAATCTAACTTCTTTCGAGAATCACGAGTTAATGTCTCTGCGGTGATGTTTCTAGACTTATGGCATGTTTTAAACTAGACTTTGCTCCTAATAAGTAAACATTTTTTATTGATTATTCAACAATAAGACCTAAAGCAATACTTCTACATAATGGCAATGAGTATGCTTCTATAACAGTTCGTTACTGTTAACGTGAGATGATTGCGAGTAACGTGAACAGCCAGTTCTTAGTCTATTTAGCGCTTTCCATGTGGGATACGACAAATTATGACCAGCGGCCGTTTCCTCTGAGGGGACACAAATGTGTTGTAGCTGACATTTGCCATAGGTGTATTTGGCGAGGCTATGGCCCGTCGGGAAAAAAAAAATCGTGATTTTGTCAAAAATATTTCATTTAAAAGAATGCTACGAAAACCTAAACAGGTGTAAAGCAAACTCTGCTTTTTAGACCACAAATGGTCAGTCACTATGTGGTGATTTAACAAGTGATTTTAATGCTGCTTGGTCATTAAAGCATGATATACAAAGTTTCCTTGCTTTTTCTGTAAATGGGACAGTAGAGACAGACAGAAATCAACACCACATATAAAAAAATCTTGACCTTGAGGGAACGCTTACAAGTAGAAGTCAAAAACGTTTAGACGAAAAGCCTTGGGATCCACTACTTTACATTACGTTCGGGATGATAAAACCATTTATTCAACAGCATTGATTCAGATATCTTTGTGGACAGTTTTCCCGACTTATCCACAGCAAAGTGTCTTTCTTGTTTTAATAAAACACATTATAATTAGTTGCTATGGTAATTTTATCTTTTGTATGAAAGCAAATATTTGCTTCAAAACTAGAATTTTGATAACCTTCAAAAAAAGCTAGTCCCGTAAGAAAATTTAAAGAGTTTATAGTTGTCGCATACAAACCATTACCTTAGCAGACACCGATATATGTTAAATACACAGGATTTGCAGACACTGTGAAGGTATAGTAAAAATGTGTATGAAGTCATAGCAGACACGGATGTCTGCTTGACCATATTGGGCAGATACCTCTGAGCCAGACACCGGTGTCTGCTGTGGCACTCAACCTGTTAAAGGATGTATGTATCCGTCCTTTGGCAAATCCTTAAATTTATGTACTGCATAATTCAGCTCGGTGGCAAAAGTCTACGCTCCTTGAAATCTAAAACAATTATCACATAACCTTACGTTACCCAGCTATTTAATTTATCTACCTAGTTGTCTTATTCTTCTGATGTACTAAAAAGTACGAAAATTACATATTAAATGATATCGGTTACTATCTGTTTATGTTTATCTAAAAATGCATCCTACATATCGTTTAAAACACCCATATAAGACAAAACTACTCAATTACATTCACATCAACTTTTTTAACGTACTTGTTCGTAGTATTTGAGGCGTGGCAGAACAAAAAAACAGTCATTCGTGATCATATCTTGCACGGTAAAATTTACAAGCTGTAATAACTGCAACTGTAAGGAGTAAACAGTTCTTGGGATTTTTATTTTATGACACGTGGATCGTAAAATACAATAACGCACCGGTAATGGTGCTGTGATGAGTGTTTCGACTTAATATGTATGTGCCAGATGTGAATTGTTTCTTGAAAGATTTATTGATTGTATTATGATGTTGAAGGATACTGTCTATAAAAATCGGAAAAGACTGCGAAAACAAGAGTTTAGACTCAAAATATTTTGATTTGTTCCAATTTATTGCAATCGCTTCTATCACAATTAATAAATGAAGGAACGCGGGAAAGAACGATCATACTCACATTTTGTTCAAGTTTGTACAAATCGAATTTTCGAAGTTTTAAATCGTTTATTTTGGTTCAGAAAAATTATATACAAAATGTTTAGTTATCAGTTTATTACTATAAGACTTTTTAATAGAAACATGAAAAAAAAATAGTTTGCTATAATCGGTTTACAATTTGTCGATAGCTCACTGCAAGTTTATGTGCTAATTTGAGAACTGATATACAGAGAGGTAATACGATATAATAGTAAAATCCAACCTGAAACTTACTGTTTAAGATGTTTTCGACTAACCACCTTGTATCTGAAGGAATACAATACAGCAATTAACCTTATAATCCGATTACGAAGGGTATTTTGGTTACAGATGACGACCAGTGTCGTAGAGTATATGATTGAAACATTTATTTGAACATAAATAAATATATTATTTTTTAATTGTACTTAGGTAAATTGTATTTTTGTTTTAATAAAGTTTTATTAAAGTTTCTTGCCATTTGTAAACAACACATTTATTTAATTAAGGGGAAAGACGCCAAATGTTGCCTGGCAAAATTTCAATGTATTTTAAATGTATCCATTATTTTCGAATCCGGAGAAAAACTAATAAATATTTTTAAAAAATTTAAACGCAGGAATGAAAGATTACATTATTACTGAGGGCAGAAAGTCTCTAAAAACTTCTACAATGTTTGTTTTAATGATGTTATGTAACAGGGGTGAAAATAAAAGGGAAAATATAGTATAATTTTTAATTGAAAAATATTGGATTCAAAAGAAACTTTTTATTTTATTTTTAATAAATCTTTCATTTTGCCTTTAAAATTTTAAAAATGATTTTTAGTTTTCTTAGGATTTGAAAAAAAAGTGGATATATTTTGACATTAATTACTATTTAACTGGGAATAAACCACAATTAAAGATATAAAATACGTTTATTGACGTTTCAATTTCCACTTCGGAAATCGTTCTCAAAATACAAACAGTTAATTAAACAAATTTTGTTTTTGTTACATAGTGAAAAATTCTTCTAATAATTTAATTTTATCTGACACATTTATATTAACAATACATAATAATCAGACATACATTATGCATTTTAAAGTAGACGATTTTAAAATGATATTGCCAATATTGTTGAGGTTGCGCTCCTGGGACGACTTTACTTATAAGATAGTTCATTCGATTACATGAATCAACTTTAACTTAAGATATCCGTCAGAAAAAAAAATATAGCATGTAATTCATCTTTAAAAAGACAAACAAATGACATGATGACAGTAAAATTCTCCTGTTAGTGATTCATAGTAAATTATGAGGGAAAAAAACAGGAAAAAAACCTCATAATACTATCCCGACATGGTAAGTATTTGTTCGTGCATTTAGTTTATCTTCCAATAAACACTAAAATCTGATTTGATATGTTTGTTATTTAAAAAACATAAATGATGTATCCTCTATATGTTACTGACTTACTAATACTGGTATTTTTTTATTAGTAACTTCCTCTTTCAATATTGGTAACCAGATCCTACTACATTCTCCGAGGAATTTGCAACACTATTGGCCTCGTTAGCACAATTAGAGCCGCTTCTTTGATTTTCTTTTTTTACCATCCGTTTCTTTAGGACTACATTTGAATTATTCCATTGAACCCTATGTTCATTATCCCATGGTGTTTACATATTTGAGATCTATCAAATTCTCTATTTTTAATATAAGATTGATGTTCACTTATTCTAACATTTAATGGCCTTAATGTGTCACCTAAATAAAACTGATCGCATTCACAAGGTATTTTATAAATGCAATTCTTTGTTCTTTCTTGTTCATTGTTAGGTTTGGTTTTGGACATAATAGATCTCAACATATAAATTCAAATAATACAAATTCAAAACATTTCAACAACATTCAAACAACAAAACACGTTGAGTTATAAACAATCAACGTGGACGAAACTTGATGCTTTCAAAAAAAGAAGGGGTCGGAGTTGTTTTCACATAAATACCAGCTGCGTAGGGCTTACTCTTCAAAAATTTCTGTAGGTGATAAACATACTTAAAAGATTTTGAAACAGTTACTTTCAAAACATTTAATTCATGGATTTTGTAGCTTTTTACGATTAAATTTTTCGTTGATACTTTTTTGCAATTTCAATTTTTTTTAAGTTCCTTTTTATTAAAGTTGTTTGCTTGTTACTACAATTTTCGAATTATTTAATAAACTTTTTCAATGAATTTTTGTGCTTATTTTGATTCCACCTTTTAAAACTAGCTAGTATAACCAAAAAATTTTACAAAATGAGTATGTCTGTGGAAATTTTATCTTTAAAACTAAATTCTAAAATTTTTATTTCTAAAACTAAATTCTAAATTCCTAATTTTTTAGCCCTAAATTTGATTTCCAATTGCAATTACGTCATTGTTGCCTCAGTTATTTTGTAGGCAACAATGACGTAATTGCATTGGGGATCAAAATTAGATTTAAATAAATTAAGAATTCATTTCTATTGTGTAATAGAGTTACAGTATATCACGGTGGCTAGTATTAACTGCAATACTAGCCCTAAATTTGATTTTCAATTGCAATTACGTGATTGTTGCCTCAGTTATTTTGTGGCAACAATGACGTAATTGCAATTGGGGATCAAAAATTAGATTTAAAAAATTAAGAATTCATTTCTATTGTGTAATAGAGGTTACAGTATATCACGGTGGCTAAGTATAACTGCAATACTAGCCCTAAATTTGATTTTCAATTGCAATTACGTGATTGTTGCCTCAGTTATTTGTGGCAACAATGACGTAATTGCAATTGGGGATCAAATTAGATATGAAAAATTAAGAATTCATTTCTGTTAAGTAAATAATTTTATATTTTTGCCTCTCCTGAAAGTTATACTTTTGTTGTGCGTCTTTGTTCCTCCGGGACAGCGATATCCACAATATGTGTCTACAAGTTGTGTTCATTTACTGGATATGTGTTGTTTACCCCATTAGATTCTGCTGTTCATTTACTGATGTTAAAAGTTTTTTTAATTTTTTGTACAATAACTTAAAATGAGTATAATAAAATCATATTTGGCAATTAGTATAAATAAATTTCATTATTTCTGTGTTAGAAAGTTGTCTACCTTATCCTTAGATGTTCATTTATTTTGCTTCTGCCCTACATAAATATTAAACTTATACTTTATTGCCCAAATATATTATTAAATTAAAGAAGGCAATTCTTTATATCCATAATACCTGTAATATTCTCTTAAAGTGACTCTATTAACACACAGATTGAAGCTAATATATCAATTATTTTTAAAGTCCGCAAAACAGGCTTGCCGATAAGATCTTCGATGCGAGTACCTATATCTACGATCGCAAGAAGAACTAGGAGTAGAATCAGTGTCAAAAACAAACTGGTACAACTTGCTCACGACCGTTAACTAATTCAAAATTCGACGGGATTGTAGGAGCGGCAAAAATTCGTCCTTTCGACGCCTACGATGTTTTTTATTGTTGATTTATATCGATGTAATAAAATGTTTAGGTTTATACAGTGCGTCCCAATCGGTTCCTATAGTATATTTAATTGAGCTTCTTTAATTATTATTAACCCTGAACTACTATCGTGTATTTACACCTACATAGTTAGTAACAGTGTATAGAACCGGAAATGGGAATTTTAAAGTTTTTCTAGAGCTATTTGAAAAGTTTATGGACTTTTGGCTCTGCTAATTTTTTAGAAATAATAATAATTGGAGATTTCAACATTGATTTTAAAAAGCTTCTAATGAATTAAACAGTTTCCGTGATCATAATTTCTACTTTTGGATTAAACATAAATATTAATGAATTTATTAGAATCACAACTAGATCACAACTTGTTTAGATAACATCTTAACAAACATAAGCAGTGAGATAGTTGGTTGTGGAATTGTGGACCCGTGTATTTCTGATCATCATGCACAATTTCTCTACTTAAAAATAAAATCTGAAAAAAAAACATAGTGCTAATCCATACAGAAGACATATAACAAGTAATGGATGTTAAAACAGTCGTTAAACAACGTTGACTGGGCTTCAGTTGTTTTCTCTTAAAACAGCAACAGAATTAGCTCAATTTATTACCGAAATGTATGTTAAGTTAACTGAAATTAATTTTCCATTAAAAAAATCACGAACTCATAGTAAAGCTCCAATTTCTTGGTTTGATGATGAATTAATAGAAATGCGAAAAAATCTTTCCACAGTCAAGATAATTGCTGATGTTACAAAGGAATATAGTGAGTATAAAAAATTTAAGAAGCACTATAAATCAACAATATTATTAAAGAAAAAACCAGCTTATAAAAATTTTTTTTCAATTCTGAAAATATATCTCGTGATAGTTGGAAAGTTATAAATTATCACAGAAATAAATTTCAAAATAAAAAAGTCTGTCCAAGCGGCGATTAAATCAAACGATTTCAATCATAATTACTTTACTTAAGTGGCTAAACATATTAGAAGTTCTTTTAATTCTACAAATGAAAATGTAGCCATAGATTTTTTGAAAGATGTACACTCTCCTTGCAACTCTTTATTTTATTACCTGTTAGTGATACTGAAATCAGGAATGTTTTACATAGATTGAAAAATTCACACTGCACGGATTTTTATTTCTTAAACAAAAAAATAATTGTGGAAACAATCGATATTATTATTGACAAATTAATTATACTTTATAATAATTGTCTTACTGAGGGGATTTTCTCAGATGTTTTAAAAAGTAACAAAAGTGCTACCAGTGTTCAAAAAGGGAGCTTTAGATGAAATTGGAAATTACCGTCCCATCTCAATCATTCCCATTTTTGGCAAAATTTTTGAGAGTATTCTAAATGTTCGTTTGGTAGAATATCTAGAAAAACACAAAATACTTCACTGTAACCAATATGGCTTTAGAAAAAAGTGTAGCAACTACACTAGCTATACAGAAAATTGTGAGAGAAATATTTGATGGCTTGGAGGAAGGTCATTTTGTGTCTTTGACATTGTGTGACTTATCGAAAGCTTTTGACTGTGTTTCGCATGAATTACTGTTGGAAAAAATGCACAAGTACGGTATTAGGGGAAAACACTCTTAATCTATTTAGATCATACCTAACAAATAGAAAACAGGCAGTTTTTCTTAATAACAGCTATTCTGAGTTTAACACTGTCGAATATGGTGTACCTCAAGGTTCGATATTAGGACCCACTTTGTTTCCTATTTATCTGAACGATTTATTTCACTACACTTTTCCTATAAAATGTGTTTGCTTCGCAGATGATACAACTCTCATAAATACGGATATTAATCAGAATAATTTAAAAATTAAAATAGATAGTGATACCAAGAAAGCAAAAAACTGGTTTTTACATAATGGCTAATGCTAAATGAAGAGAAAAATCAGAATTTGATTTTTAGTTCTGATTGGAAGTATATCTTAAGAAATAGTGTTAAACTATTAGGAATCTTTATAGACGATAATTTGGATTGGAGTGCTCATATAGATTACTTAAGTTCTAGACTTGCTACAAGTATATTTTTAATACGCAACTTAGTTTATATGATTCCTAAAAATACCCTTAGAATGTGCTACTTTGCACTATTTCATAGCCATTTACAGTACGGAATAACTGTTTGGGGTAATTCTTCTTACGCAGATCGAATTTTAAATTACAAAAAAGAGTAGTGAGGATACTTGCAAGAGCAGAGTATAGGGAACACTGTAAACATTTATTTCTGGATTTAGGTATTATGCCACATACCTTCACTCTTTATATATGAGACGCTGATTGAAATTCATGCCAACAAAGGTAAGTTTAACGTAAACTCCAACGTCCATGATCACGATACAAGATCTAGAGATGCTATTAGAGCACAACGTTTTAGGTTGACAAAGAGCGTAAAAATTCGACTGACGTTAGTTTGTATAACTTTTTGCCAGATGAAGTAAAAAGTCTTCACTTGTTATCATTTAAGCATAAAATCAAATCACAATTTTTGAAACATTGTTTCTATTCAAAAACGGAGTACTTAAGTACAGCTTTTACACAATAGTACTAGTTTGGTTCAGGGCAGTTGCCTATTATAATTATATTTCATGTTTTTTTATAATTCCACAAAGTGTGTTTGTCATTTTTTTAACTGTTAATATTAAATACATACATGTTTGTAATGTTTAAATTATCCAAAAAAATTTTATGTTTTATAAGTATTGTCACTATTCCTTTGACTTGTCAAAAACAAAACTATTTTTGTATATTGATTAAATAAATTCTATTCTATTCTATTCTAATTCATAACTACATCGTGACCCAAATTTTAAAAACCTCTAAACAAGAGATAAAAATATATTTATTATATTTTTTTGTATTTTCGATAAATGCATGTGTAAATTAAAATAGTCGACATAGGGTGACACTCTTTCACCTAAGTTATTTATAACGGTCCTCGAATACGCCTTAAAAATGCTAAAGTGGGAAAATAGAGAAAGAAAAAAGACGGGGAAATGCTCAATCATATGCGTTTTGCTGAAGATGTGGTACTTATTACCGAAGATCTGTGGGAAGCACAACAAATGCTACATGAATTAGAGAACGTATCGTCAACAATAGATCTAAAAATGAATATCATTAATACCAAGTTTATGGCAAAATTTTTTTCCTAGCGAACACCTATCCATCAGAAATCAAGTGGTTGAATTGACAGAAAGGTACATATATCTCGGTCATGAAATCAGAATAAGTAAGGATAATCAGACCTGTGAATTTCAACGACGAACAACACTACTATATATTAAGAAAAACTGACAACTAACCATACCTATCACCATAAATCAGAAAAAAATGGTTTCAAAACTGCCTTTTACCAAAGAAAAAAAAGAACAAAGATATTTAGGTGGGACCATTAACTAATTTTGGTACTTACCAGTTCTTGACTCTTGAGAAAAATGAAAGGTTTAAGATCCATGTTTCAATTTCTCCTCTGTTCCTGCTTCTTCTTCTTCTTAGCTACAACTCCTAGTGCATCGTTGGAAGTCCTGTTGAATTTATCACTACTTCAATGTGTGATACCACTGTGTGATGCACAGATGCATTGAACTGACAACATAAAGCTAATCGCGGAGCTTAAAGCCGATATTATAATGGGGAAACCTATCGATGCAACAGCTACTAGATATAACTTTAACAATAATTTCACAATTAAGATGCCTGACAGGAAAGACTGAAATAAAGCTGTACCCATAAAAGCTGCTGCTACCTGGTACGTGGATGTGTAGTCTATCTAAGTGAATGGTGAAGTCTTTCTAAGGATGTGACAGTTTTCCAGGCGGAAACAAATGCTATCCATTACTGCGTGGAAGAAATAGACAGGCAGATAGGAACGTTTTGTTTCAGTTGCCATATTCACAGATAGTCAGGCAGCGCTTAAGGCATTCAATTCTGTCAATTCTAAGCTAGTATGGGATTGCGTGTGTGCCTTAAATAAACTAGGAGACCGTAGCAAGATTACGGTAGCCTGTGTACTGGGGTACGAGGGTCATAAGGGCAATGAAAAAAGTAGATGAAATGGCCTGTAAGAAAAATTATTCACATTTTCTACAATAGTTTATTTATTATTCTAATAATTATTATTATTCCACTAAATTGTCTTCTAAAATTAAATTAAAGTCTATACGATCAGCACGACATCCTTTCTTCGTGCTGTTTCGTATCTTCTGCGCCTGTCAGAATTTTACATTAATCTATTCAAATCAACTACCCTTAATATCACTTCGTTTCTGCCTTCTCAAAGAGAAGGACGTAAGTCAATTCATTTTTTCAGTTTCTCAAGTAGAAACAAGATAGTTCTGTTCTCGCGCTTCTCAAATAGAAGGATTATTTGAATAACTTATTTTATTAAATAGTTAATTAAACTAAATTCAGTGTTTGTGCATCAAATATGTAAGTACCTGAAATAATTTTTTCATACAGAAGATAATCTACGGTTTCGTGCCAACTTTTCATGAATGCCGGTCCGACAAATTACAGGGGTTGCCGGATATTCAATAATCTACATATAAACCTTTATTGTTCTATATTTTCATATAAACAGTTGTGCGTGTAAGAACATTGTTCATAAACATTTATATTTTATTATTATAAAAAGGGTGATTTGTTGGCGATTCCGCTTTTTTGTTTATTTTTGTAAATAATGTTATAATTGGACTGAAACCCTTCTGCGGCATTGCAAAATCAGTAACAAGAATGGCTACAAAGAAGTGGATAGCTCACAAATCTCTGGAATGGTGGATGAATTCACCAGGACAAAGACAGGCGAAACAGTTCATTACAGAACAGTCGCCAAAATTTTCGGCAGACCTAATTAGCAAAGACAGGAAAACAGTTAAAGCCATAGTAGGTCTTCTAACGTGGCACTGTAAGCTGAATAGGCACTTGAAGCTAATGGGGCTATCAGATGATGACCTGTGCAGATTCTGTCACCTCCAAGAAGAAACAGCAGAGCACATTTTATGTCAGTGTGACAGCAAATGTGCGGTTTTTTGCACTAGGAGAAGAAAATCCACCGGCAAATAGCTACATGAAAGGGACAGTCTCGAAACTACTAGACTTTATAAAGAAGGTCAGGCTAGAGAACGTTATCTAGAACTAGAGGACCACACTAGATCTGAAAAAGTCGCAGTGGAATAAGCCCAAAGGTCGCCTCTCTTATTCTTATCTCTAATCTACACTATACAAAAGTAACGGCTCAAATATAGCACTTAACTATTCTGTGTCTTAGTTCTAAACTTAGATGATTAATGCAAAGAAATGTTTTCATTGTCATAAAAGTAGTTTTGGTCATTGCTATTCTATCTAGTTTTATTTTTATGTCTGAATCTAGTTATTCCGTTATCACAGTTCCTAAATATGTCATTTTGTGAACTTGCTTAACATCATATGCATATTTAATCACATTAAGTACGTTCCCTATTGTTTTTTATTCTGTGTCTAGTGCCTTATTAAATAACTAGTCCGGGTAAACGTTAAACAATGTTGGCGACAAAATGATATGAAAGACTAGACTTCGGCAGATATGCATATTGCATTATTTTGCATATTGTGCATATTTTATGCAAATATTTCATATTTTGGCATATTTGTATAAAAGTTTGCATAAAGTGCATAAAAGTTCAGATATTTTTATACTGTATTTTGAAAATTTTTAAACATACCAATTTATTTCAATTCTTGTATAACATTTTGTAGTCATTTTAATCAAGAAATGATCTAAGTACGTAATCTCTACAGGTACAAAACATTTACAATTTCAAAGAAGATCAATTTAAGTAGCCCTCAACATTCTTAGAAAGTCTCGGTCACTGAGGCATTCAGTTATTGGATAATCGCTAAGGGTTCGCTCATTTGCATTTTATGATCTAATCCCCAAATCTATCTACAATTTATTGTGTCTTTAACAGCAGGTAAACGGCTAATAGTTTTGTTCCTAATTTAGGGATTTTCCAAAATCTCCCAGTTTATTGAATTAGGTACCTAAACATTTCTAATTTGATGCTCAGATTTGTAAATCATTTTTGTTTTGATATTCAAAGCGTAAACACTCGTTGTGCGTAACAAAAAGGAAGATTGTGATTTTATAATGCCTAAAACAACCAGTGCTTCAACTTGTATTAAACCTTATAAAGAGCTGTCTATGGATATGGGAAAAATCTACTGTTCAGTCTGTGGCAAAATTGTAAGTATCTAATGATTTTCTATTAAATATCTAATATTTCATATATACAGGGTGTTTCCAAATGACACTTACAACGTTTGACTGTAGATAATTCTCGAAAAATTGAACAAAACGATATAGTTAATGAGGGGTCAAACTTATTTACTTTTCGAGATACAGGGTGTTAAAATTAAAAAAAATTAAATTCTTTTAGTTAATAACAACAATAACTTTAAAACCAATAATCGTATTTACTTGAAATTTAGTACTCGTAGGTTGTTTTTAAATGAAAAATAGCTTCCTTTAGTGAGAAAAAATTGTCCATGGTATAATACAATGGTGTGTATTTAGAAAAATTTTTCACCTTTACTTTTTTTTTATGAAGTCAGCTATTCTAAAACACAATTATTTTTATTGTAATTGAATTAACAAAAAAAAACTTTAGTTGAATTTTAAAATAAGTTATATGATGTACTAATGGTTAGTAACAAAAACTAATTTGTGGATTAATACTGCATTTAAAACACTTAGCGAGTGTTTTTTTTCCAAACCAGTTATTTGATTAACCAAAAACACCTTGTATATTTTTATATTTTAAAGGTTGGGTTAAAATAAAGGTTTTTATTTTTATTTATAGATAGCATGTGAGAAGAAATTTCAGATAGACCAACATGTGAGAACTGCTTCACACATTGCAAAAAAAGGAAAAAATAGGAGGAAAACATCAAACTTCAATGGCTAAATGTTTCCAATCTACTTAAAAAAAATAGATGAGCAAGAAACTTTTAATGAAGACTTGTGTCGCGCATTAGTGTCTGCAAACATACCGCTTTCAAAATTAGCAAATGTAAATTTTAGTTCGTTTCTAAAAAAATATTGCAAACTTAATGTTCCAAGTGATCGGTCTCTAAGAAGAAAAAATGTGAACGGGCTATACTCGTCGGTGTTAATTAATATTAAGGAAGAAATTGCAGATAATTATTTTTACATATCTATAGACGAAACCACTGATTCCTCAGGAAAGTATATTGCTCATTTATTGATTGGTGTTCTTAAAGATGATACCTTACCAAAATCTCATCTTATTTCATGCCAGCAACTTGAGAAAATAAATGCTTTAACAATTTCGCGTTTTATACAAGAAACATTAGCAACTTTTTTTCTTCTGACAACTATTCCTTCTAATAAATTACTGCTTATTTTATCGGATGCTGCTCCTTATATAGTGAAATCAGGACAAAATTTAAAAATATTTTTCCCAGATTTAATACATGTTACTTGTGTAGCGCATGGATTAAACAGAGTTGCAGAGGAAATACGAAAAAAGTTTCCTCTTGTAAATACCATGATATCCAGTGTCAAAAAAGTATTTCTTAAATCTCCTATAAGAATTCAACTTTATAAAGAAATGCTACCTAACATTCCTCTTCCACCACAACCTATTTTAACGCGATGGGGAACATGGTTAGAAGCAGCTAATTTTTTATGCAGATCATTTTGTTAAAATAAAGAACATAATTGATACGATAACAGATGAAAGTTCCCAATCTCTTTTCGATTCTAAACAAACTTTTCAGAGTAACTTGCTTCAACAAGAACTTTCATTTATAAAATCAAATTTTAGTTTTGGTCAAAAAACAATTACTCAGTTAGAATCACCAAAACTGTCATTGTTCGAAAGTACAGCATTAATAAAAGAATTTGCGTCATGTTGTCGGAACGTTAGAGGTAATATTGGAAAAGATATTTAAAAAAATTTGAAGCTACTATGGAAAAAAATAAAGGTTACCATATTCTTTCTGAAGTAGTCAGTGTTCTAGCTGGAAATATTTCGGAAACAATTAATGTAGAACCAAATGTTTTGGTTAGTTTGAAAAATGCTCCCGTTACATCAGTTGATGTTGAACGAAGTTTTTCCATATATAAATATATGTACTCAGACAGAAGCCACAAGTTTTTGTTAGAAAATTTTGAACACCACTTGGTCATTTATTGTTACCATAATTCTAAATAAGTTTATTCATACTTAAAAATGATGTAGTTACTTAAAATAAATGTAAATCTTTTTTTAAATAAAATTGTTACTATTTTACGATTTTTTTATTTATTGTATGCATATTTTGTAAAATATTTGCATATTTTCGGGTAAACACGTGCATATTTATGCGCATATTTTCTACATTTTTATTTGCATATTTGCCGAAGGCTAGAAATTACCTATTGATACTGCTGCAATTCTATATAAATAATTTATAATGACGAAAGCAAAGTTTTGTTCAAAATTAATATTATGGATCGTATAAACCATTTACTTCATGTGTTAAACATTTTCAACTTCCGAAAATTAGCTACTTATTCCGATCTATAAACTGTTGTAAAAATTTAACCAATATTGTTTACTGTTCCATTTGTTGAACTGACCTCTTTACCTCTAGACTCAAGATTCTAATTTTCATACACATTTAATAAAAAAAGCATGGTGTAGAATATAAAATCCGGGACCGGTCTGTACAACTATTAACCATAACATTGTCGTACAAAGTTGTCGTTGTCTGTCTAGATAGTAGATTGCGTGTTTTATGGCCATAAAATTGGATGGTGTTACTCATTGTTTAGCATATTTCGTGATAATAATATTTGTTGCATTTTACCAAGTTAATGGATGTGTCGTTTCGTTAAGCCGGTTTAGATTTAACGCAAAATTCTTTATGGGTTGAACTGAGAAGGTTAATACACCAGGAAAATATGACTCACGACTAAATATATTTTAGAAGTAGATTGTCTGAACGGCAACACTGTAAAAATTAGAATAAATTTTTCCTTCAATTGTGAAACACGTTTTTTATTTTGTCAAAGTTTTAACTAACATTGTCTTGTCATAAGTTTAATCAACAAGAAGTTCATAACCAGCGTCATAACAAATATACAGTCCAACCTCCATGGTTTCTTCTAATCCCTTAATGGTTTGGTTTTTCTTTACTGGATTTAGATATTAACAAGTAAAATATAATTCATAATTTCAAGTAATAAACCTAAAAATTTAGTGCAGTCATTGAAGCATTATTTCTCCGAATTTTTTTACTGTGAACCGAATTGCATACAATTTTGGAATTCGGTTCATCTTACCCTTAACATCCAAAGTAAAAATGATTTGAACTCCGCAATTACCCTGGGGGTGGTTGCCACCCCTTCTCGAGGTAATTTTTTTTAAATAACCACGGACATCGATAGAAGGCCTAATTTTAAGCAAAAAATAATCAATATAAAGTTTTTCGAAAAATCTAATATTTTTCAAGTTATTGGCAATTGAAAATTCGCAATTTTTTCACGGTTTTTATTGTTTTTTTGCAAATATCTCCAAAAATATACGTTTTATCGAAAATTTTATAAAAAAAAATTGTAGCAGGTAAAAAAATGAACAATTTGGTTTTTATAAAGTATTCTAAATGCAATCTTAAGCTAGATATTAAAGATCAAAGCCGTTTTTTATTTTGTCTGAAATTTAATCGATGTGGCCAATGCCATCTAGCGGCGAGCAGATGCATTTTAGGCATTCTAATAAAAGGATTTTGTAGTGCTTGAAATAAGCTTTAAAATGAGCACTATTATAAGTCTTTTGCACGTAAAGTAAGTGAGCTGTATTGCAAATAAGAGGAGCATCTAATGTTTTCTCTTTTAAATCAATGGGTTTCAAAAGTGCCATTTACTTTAATTTTCATGCTATTACAATTTATAAAAAACCATTATAAAGGTAATTAAAAGAGGTATAACATCCTATATTGCAATATGTAGTAAAAAACCTTTTTCTAAATGGTTAAAGGGCTTAAGAGAGGCTGTGATTGCGCTGACACGCCCTCTTTCATATATTCATATTTTTATTTTAATCATTTGGTGACAATCAAACTATATTTTGTCATTTAAAGACAACCGAATGACGTTTTGTCCATCAATATTTTTTTTACTAATAAAGCTTAACGAAACTCTAAATAGGATAAATTTGTAATATAAAAGTACATTCTTCACACTTCATTACTTTATATTTTGAGTTTTTATTTTACCTTTATTAATAATTGAGTAGCAGTTTTTCTCATTTCCTGAAAAATGTTAAAAATTGACAAATTGCGATATGAAAGTCTGCTTCTCATTTTGACAAAAAGTGGAGAAGATAAAACATTGGTATCAATAACAATAGGTACTGTTATCATACCATGTTTTAACCCTGGAACCTCATACTTGGGTGTGAGATACCCATCGAGCCACTTAACTGAATGTAGCATGCGCGAATCACATTTCAATGTTAATACCGCTTCATGTAAATTCAGTCTGTAGTCTGCCAAGGACAAGTTTGTAGTTGCTGTCTCGTTTGAGCGACATTTCCGATCACGAGAATTTATTGAATAAGCGCTATTAAAATAGGGTATGTAGCACCCATGTGTGAGGTTTCCGATAATTTATTAATTTTTCTTATAATTATTTTTTAGTGAAATGGCTTAATGTGGCTGAAAAGAAAACTGGGAAAAACGTCGTCCGTTGACCCAAGCTGAACTGGAAAGGGAAGCTGAACATTTATTTGATAATGAAAACAACGAGGATGATGGTGAAAATACCTTTGGTACCGATTCTGAATCTGAGGAGGATTATGTCGAAGAACAAAACTCCAATACCGACACTGATGAAAGTGAACAAAGTGATAGTGAAACAGATCATGAACCAGTGAGAAATGTTGCAAGTTTACTTGGAAAAAACGGGCATCGTTGGTCTACAGAACAGCCCTCAAGGCGTGGTCGTACAAAAGCCGCAAATCTTGTTATACGTTTACCGGGCGGCAAAAGAAATGCCAGGATACTTCAGTCTCCTGAAGAAGCCTGGAACTTACTATTTAATGAAGAAATGTTAGATATTATCATTCTTTTTACAAATGAAGAAATCATTCGCAAACGTGAAAGTATCACACCGCAAAGTTACACCAAATTGACAAATAAAATAGAAGTTAAAGCCTTCATTGGGTTATTGTTCATATCTGGTGCATTACGTGTTTCTAACTCTAGTATTGATAAACTTTGGTCCCTACAATTTGAAAATGGAATATTTCGTGCTACGATGTCGCAGCAGAGGTTTGCATTTCTAGCTGTATGCCTAAGGTTTGATGATAAAAATACAAGAGCAACAAGAAAAGCAGCGTATAAATTTGCACCCATACGCGAATTATGGGAAATCTTTATAAGCAACTGTACATCATACTACACCCCTTTTCAGCATTGCACTATTGATGAACAGCTCGTAGGATTCAGGGGGAAATGCCCATTTAAAACCTATATGAGTAGTAAGCCCGACAAATATGGAATAAAGATAATGATGATGAATGACTCTAAAACATTTTATATGGTTAACGCTATTCCATATATTGGAAAAGTCCAAACACAGGATAAGGAGTCAGTACCAGCTTTTTACGTTCGGAAATTGTCGGAACCAATACATGGAACCAACAGAAATATAACAGTAGATAATTGGTTTACTTTAATACCTCTTGCTAATGAAATGATGAGACAATTCAAACTAACTATCTTGGGTACACTAAGAAAAAATAAACGAGAAATTCCACCGTCTTTTCTCAGTAAAAACGAAGTAGGTACATCATTATTTGCATTTGACAAAAATAAAATTATTATCTCATACACTCCAAATCCCAAAAAAGTGGTTCTCTTGCTGTCAACATTACATCATGATAATTCATTAAATGCTGATACAGGAAAACCAAACCTTTTACACACCTATAATGAATCAGAAGGAGGTACAGATACGTTCGATCAATTATGCCATTCTTATACTACATCACGAAAATGCAGACGATGGCCACTAAGAATTTTTTTAACATGCTTGATGCAAGTGGCATAAATGCAATGGTGCTATTTTCTCTTGTAAATACCCATTGGAAAGAAACTGCATCTAATAATAGAAAATCTTTTCTGAAGTCTTTGGGAATGGCTTTAATTGAACCATTAATGCGAGAGAGACTTCAAATACCTTCTTCTCACCGAAATCACTCAGGCAATTAATTTGTGGCATTCTCCAAGTTGAAGACCTTCCAACACAACATCCCACAAGTTTAGTGAAGCAAACTAGGTGTTATCTCTGCAAAGGAAAAGATAGAAAAACGAAGCATGCATGCTCGGCTTGCCAAAAAGCATACTGCATGGAGCATAGAGCTAAAGTGTATTGTGAATGCAGTCACCAAAAATGAGTTAAATTGAAATACCTGGCTAAGAATGACTATGAGTTCTATAATCAAAAGGTGTTAGATTTTAGTTAGAAAGACCTGTTATATTAAGGTAAAATATTTTGAATTAGGTTTCTGGTTTTTTAGAAAATGTTTGTTAAATTTTTTAAACATTTTTAATATTTTTTTCTTTTGTATTACTACAATTAAGAGAGAGAAAATAAAATGATTGATTTAATGATTCTTGTGTATTCAATAGTGACTAGACAGTCCCTGGAAATCATAAAATATTTACTTTTTTATTTATTTCTTCACAAAAAATCAATGGGTATGTGATACCCATATGTGAGGTGTATGTAAAAAAATAGATGTGATATTCCAGGGCTAAATATATTCATTCTGTTACCAAAAAATTAAGTTCAAGAAATTATTCCTTCTGGGTGTAACACTGCTAATGTCATATAATACAGTCATAAAAACTCATATCTTTAAAAATTAATAAACAACAACATCCCGTTCTAATTGATCTGTAATGCCTTACACTATACTTTTCGTAAATACTTTTCTAGTTATCATCACTGTATATTTATGGTCTTTCTTTCGACAAAATCAGCTATGCGGAACGTCGAACGAGGACTAAAAACTGCCCATTTATTAATCTTTTTTGCATTTCCTGTAGAAACTACCGTAAGTGTCGGTTGTGACTATGGCAATAAAATCTTTCGATAGATTTATCTATCGGTATAGAAAGTGTATCACCGGCCTGGTTTGCTTATTTTTTGATACCATAGTTTACGTGAAAGTGCGGTGAAGATGATTTATTAAAATTGTTATTTAATTTGTTAAATTAGATTGATATAAACGGTTTAAATTTTGGTTTAATAAAAAATCGATCAGTTTTTTGCAACAGGCGGTCCAAAATAATTAGCAAACTCTAATTTATTTATTATATTGAAATGATCATAAAAGTCTTCTATAAATTATCGTCAACTGGAAGCAGTTTCTCTTGATTTTTTAATCAAAAATACTTTAATAGGATTATTTTTTATAGATTTTTTTCTATTCCTAAAAAAAAACCTATTTTACAACGTTTAGCATAATGCTTTGTATTCATTGAATAATTTAATTTGATAAAATGAGCCTTTTTCTTTAATTTGGAGTTTTCAGAATATATGCAGGCTCAGTAAATACATTAAAAATGTTTAAGGAACACAAAGTTTTTTTCTGATATATACATCAATTTTGATTGCATTTAAAAAATTGACATACCATTAGAATGCCTGATAAATCAGCAATGTATACATCCTAATTACAGTATAATTTGATTTATCTATGATTAAATAATCAAACAAATATTAAGAAATACACTAATTTAATAACAAGTTTTAACATAAAAGTCAATATAAAACTAAAAATTAAATAACAAATTGGTTTTATAATATATATTTCCTCCAGTAGCAATAATTACCGAAGAATAGAAACCTAGTAGAAGACGTATCAGTATTAAATCAGTTTGACCTAGGAAGCGATCATAGACTAATAAGAACAAAACTAGTAATTAACAAAAAACTAGAAAAAAAAAATACATGAAAAGAGATACAAATGGACAGCTGAAGAAATCAAATTTAATAAAAAGATAGTGCATGCATTAAATCAAGTTAGCATGCAGCAGATAAACTCCAATGATATTGATGATTTGAATAACCTTATTACCGAAACAGTGAATAAAAGCCTTCTGCAACTGAAAAAAAACGAAAACAACATGCAATGAATTAGACAAAGAAATATTACAACAAATAGAAAGAAGGAAGATCTTAAATAAATCTAACAAAAGGGGAACCGACGAATATAGAGAACTTAATAGGCAGATTAGAAAAGGAATCAGACAACAAAAAAGAAAAGAAAACGAAAAATTAATAACAACAACTATTGAAAAAAATAAGAGTATGAAATGTCTCAGACCGACACTAGGACGACGTCAGATGATATCATTAATAGGAAAAGACGAAAATGAAATCACAAGTTGTAACGATGAGTCCAAGCCATCACCGTTAAACCAGCGTGCGCGCGAAACAACCCATGAAGTAGGAGTGTATCGACAGTAGAAAGGGCAAAACTTTGCTATATAAACCGCATTATTTCCTCATAGAGGCAGAATCGTCAGGTGTTGACTGAAGGTTCTCTTCTCCCCTACCCCGGCTTGTGGACGTGTTGAGTTCACAAGTTGTTTCCGTTCCATACCCGCCAGCCGGAGAGCGTGTTGAGCTCTCCATTACCCGTACTCCGAAGCAGTCGTGTTGAGACTGTCGAGGAGTGTCCTATTAACCCGAATCACTTGAGGGACGTGTTGAGTTTCTTTCTTTCCTTTGTACCTATCGTCCGCTGTTATTAAATCGACACATCGTTCACGTAAAATTCCGAAAACACACTTGATTGCCGATAACACTAATTTCATACGACAAGGTCAAACTTAATTTGAATAAATAGGCCAGGTACTGAGAAGACTAAACTAAATTGTAAATATGTACATAAGATTTTTGTCAATTTAATTTAAGGAAGACAATAAAGTTTTATTTTTATTTTGAACTCTGTCTCTGACTGTCCAAAAGCTACCCGGATAGTGACTCCTACGAGAGGACGTCACAAAGTAGAGAAAACATACTGACACGAATAGAAGAATTTTACACAGAACTTTACAGATCACATCAACAAGATGATGAGATGAGACCAGCACGGAAATTAATAAAAAATGTTGGATCAGAAATAATGCCAAAAGTAACAATTTCAGAGGTAACTACAGCATTGGAATACATGAAGAGAAATAAAGCTGCAGGAGAAGATAGTATTACCACAGATATGATATTAGAAGGAGGTAAGGAACTAATTGCAATTGTAACTAAGCTTGTGGACAGTTGTTTACATCAGGGCAAAGTCCCTAAGAGCTGGAACAACTCTAAAGTAATCTTATTGCACAAGAAAGGTGATAGTCGAAAATTGGAAAACTACAGACCCATCAGCCTACTGTCACACCTGTTTAAAAATACTCACCAAAGTCATAACTACTCGACTAACAAGGAAATTAGACGAATACCAACCATATGAACAGGCAGGTTTTAGAAAAGGCTATTCAACTTCCGATCACCTGTTAACCACAAAAATATTAATAGAAAAAAGTAACGAATACAAGTTTCCAGTTTTCCTTGCATTTGTAGACTACGAAAAAGCTTTCGATACCATAGAACACACGGCCGTAATAAACGCAATGCAAAATTGTAGAATAGACAGCAGATATATTAACTTAATAAAAGAAACTATGAACCAAGCTACAGCTACATACTACCTAAATGAAAATGAACACACGAACCCTGTACCATTAAACAGAGGAGTCAAACAGGGAGATACTTTATCACCCAAACTGTTCACCTTAGTTTTGGAGGACGTTTTTAAAAACCTAAATTGGAAATATAAGGGAATAAACATCAATGGCCGCTACCTCAGTAATCTACGATTTGCAGATGACATAATCCTGATAGCTACTGACCTACAAGAAATGCAAACCATGCTTGTAGAACTTCATACCGAATCTTCTAAAATAGGACTGAAAATGAATTTAAACAAAACAAAAGTCATGCACTCCGAAGACACCGTGACAATAATAAACGATAAAGTTATAGAAAAAGTTGAAGCATATATATACTTGGGACAAAAAATAATCCTAAATAGGGAAATTCAGACTGAAGAAATAAAAAAAAGAAGAAAGTTAGCTTGGGCAGCATTCGGTAAACTGAACTATATACTCAGAAATCACCAAATTCAATTACATCTTAGATCTAAAGTTTTTGATGCATGCATTATTCCGATATTAACTTATGCGGCACAAACATGGACAATCACAAAAAAGAATATGAATATACTTAGAGTCACTCAACACGCGATGGAAAGAGCACTGCTAGGTATATCACTTAAGGACAAGAAAACAAACACATGGATAAGACAGAAAACCAAAGTCACCGATGTGGTGCAAAAAGCATTAAAGCTGAAATGGGAATACGCTGGACATGTAGCTAGGAGCGATCTAAACAAATGGCACAGATCAATTTTAACCTGGAGACCATACTAACACAAAAGACCCAGAGGCAGACCTCCTATGAGATGGACAGATGATCTGAAAAGGACTGCCGGGAAAAATTGGCTACAAGTAGCGTACAATAAAAACCAATGGAAAGGAAGACTTGAAGAGGCTTATGTTCAGATGTGGACGTGAATGGCTAGACGAAGAAGAAGCAGAAGAAGCAATAATTACAGCTTGACATTTTCTTGGTATGCCTAACCCTTAACTAGTCGCTACATGGTCAAAAAGACCGCACGTATTAAAAATTGCTAATACACACTTTATAACGATTCCCTATATAACGATAATTCCTCTATGACGATGAAAATAGTAAACATTGGTTGGTTCATTATAAGGATAATGTATTAATTCTTTCTATATACTGATATCGTTCTCTCTTTATAGCGATGGCTTTTCAGCGGTCAGTAGTCGATGATAAATGTGTTATTGTGTTTAAAGTTCCAGACTACCTGAGTCACGAGTGGCAAGGTTATTGTTTTAATAAAACCATTAAATATAAAAACAGTAAAAACATAATAAAACAGTAAATTGTTTTAATTTACTGTTTGTATTTTAAGAACGATTTCCGAAGTGGAAATTAAAAACGTCAATAAACGTATTTTTATCTTTAATTGTGGCTTATTCCCAGTTTAATAGTAATTAATTTACAACGCCACAAGAAAATAGCTTCAGAACAATGCTATCTTAATGATCAGGAAACCCTGGGAGGAGGTAACGAGCAATACAATTAATGATAGAAAGAAGTTGATGAAAATGTAGCTACAATATCTGGACTTTCTGACAAGGACATCCTACAAGCAGTTCGTTTAAAAAAAAAAAAGCAGTGACTCCTCATTAGGCATTGGATGCGGCAAAACTACTGCATGCATTCTTCAGTTACCAGGAAGACAATATGAGTGCTGTGGAAGATTCTATGCATCTTCAGGACAAGGTCATATCAGTTCTGTGGGAACGAAAAAGGAAACACACCAAGGTAACAGACTTTTTTGGTAATGTAGGCTAAATATATTTTACAGAGGCATATTATTTTGTTATTGTACAGTATATTTTGTTAGTACCGTTTAGCTTATATTATATTTAGTTATTGTACAGTTATTTGTACAGTCATTTTTTTATACTGTCATTTTTTTATACTGTAATGCTAATATTATTCTTTAATAGATCTATGTGGTGTACAATACAGTATTTATTCATTTATATTCGTTTTGATAAATTTTCTAAATTAAAATAGGTTATTTAGTACAGTATTATTAATATTACAGTACCAATTTTGTCCCTCTCTCTCTTTATAACGATCTCTCCATATAACGATGAAAATTCCCGGTCCCTTGCATATCGTCATAGAGAGACAGGACTGTATTTCGAAAAAAAAATTACATTTGGCAACCACGGCCGTCAGTAGCTTACTCATTCGATACAAGGAGCCTCAGTACTAAATCCGAGTAGAGCGAGGTTTGTTGATTAGGAGTTACAGCGCAAAGGTCATAATTTCCGCGCGCGTCTAGTTAGCTAAAAAGTTTTTATAAATCGTTTTATTGTGTTTCTTACCACCTTAAGGAATGTATAAACGCTATTTTTTTTTAATAATATACTATTATACTTTTGTCTTATTGTTTAGTAACATTTTGAATATGCCTCTCTTTCTTTTACTATGCAATTAGTCATCAAGTTTAAAATTACTTTGCAGCAAATTACTATTACATAATTTTCTTTGTCCTATTATTAAGAATCAAATATTGTTTTTTTTTTCAAATCTTAAGCTACAGCAAACTTTTATATATAACTTGTTTGGCTTTATTTTTAGAACGGACTATGAGAAGGAGCGAAGGAGACTTCAAGCCCCCATGGAAGAAGAATCACATGACATAGAATATGACGACGATGATGACGAGAATGAAGTAAATCCGGAAGTTATTGATGAGAGGTCAAAAGATTCGAAAAGCAAACAAGAACAGGATTTAGAGAAAATAGAAGTAATAAGAAATAGTATTACTAAATAATGTACAAGAAGAAAGTGTTTTTAGGGGAAAAGATGCTACAGTGTGGAGAAAGCATCAAAGAAAAAACAAAAGGGTACGTATGAGCAAGCCTAATTTAGTAAAACAATCACCTGGGCCTAATAGATTTACAAAAAAGTTGAAAGACATTTTTGAAATATGAAGTTATTTCATAGATGAGGACATGATTTACATAATTGTAGAATCCACTAATAAATACATTGAAAGTATAGCAAGCCACTTCTCTAGGGAGAGGGATGCAAAGCCTACAAATCCATCTGAAATTCGCGCTCTTATAGGTCTTTTATATTTGGCAGGGACATATAAAGCCTATCACCTGAATACAGAAGATATCTGGCAAACTAATGGCGAAGGTATCGAAATATTTAGACTAGTTATGTCCTTATAGCGATTTCTGTTTCTTCTAAGACGCATTAGATTTGATGATAAGGTCGATCGTGAAGTACGTAGGAGCCTGTATAAGATGGCCGTCATCCGAGTATTTTTTGACAAATTCGTAGAAAAGTGTAAATGGGGCTATAACTCTTCGCAAAATTTAATAAGCGATGAAATGCTTCCTGGATTTTTAGGGAATTGCCATTGGATACAATACATTTTAAGCAAACCCTCAAAGTATGTTTTTGCTTCTTAGGATTTCATACAGCTTTTGGTGTCTGACTTCATCGAAGGCCTTTTCAGAATCTATGAAACCTACGTAGAGGTCTTGATTTACATCCAAACACCTTTGCATTAACACACTATAATAACACACTGTAATATTGTGTAAAAGCTGTCCGTTTTTGAATAGAAACAATGTTTCAAAAAGAGTGATTTGATGTTAAGCTTAAACGATAAGTGAAGACTTTTTACTTCATCTGGCAAAAAGTTATACAAACTAACGTCATTCAAATTGTTTATGCTCTTTGTTAACCTAAAACGTTGTGCTCTAATAGCATCTCTAGATCTTGTATCGTGATCATGAAAGTTGGAGTTTATGTTAAACTTACCTTTATTTGTATGAATTTTAATCAGCGTCTCACATATATAAAGTGAAGATTTTCAGGTGTAAAAATGTACACAAAAAATCGATCTATTCTTGTTATAATGTCTTTTATTTTAATAAATACAGATAATCTATAATAATTACTGGTTTATTTTTAGATAACTAATACTTTCAGTAAGTCGCAATATTTTTATGCATTAAAATAAGTTAACAAAAAAAATATCCACCAAAACGTTAAACCGTCTGTCAGGCGGTAAGTTAGCATTTACGCCACTGATTTAAGATGTTAGTACTTAAGGGTTTAGCAAGGAAAAACTGTTGTCGTTAATAAGACATAATATAATACTAAAAAAATAATAATAAGTTTTTATCTAAAAACGAAAAAATAAATAAAAATCTGAGTGTCCGACTAATTTTGCACTCCAGTGTATCTGTAATAAGTAATGGAAGAATATTTTGCACAAAGTTATGTTTTTCATTAAAGTTTCAGAGTAAATTCTGTCAGGAGTTGTGTTTATAACACTCAAGCCACACACTACAACTTTCTTTTATGTTCTAATTCGCTCATTAGAAGTTTATCAATACGTACGTGAACAGCTTGCCAGTAAGTAAATCGAATTGGGTTTTCAATGCAGACAGCCACCAGTGACGAGACCAGTGTTCGACGTCTTGCACCCGGCTCCTTACTCCCGTTTACTCCCTTTAGAAATGCCTCAGCGGTCCCCAAAGGCCCATTGACACGTCTTGTGAAGTGTTCGGTGGATTGTGTCGATGGCAACACAATCAGTGGACTGAGAAGTGAATAGGTCACAGACAGCGAGTTTTCCAGTAATTTTCATGTTCGTTCTGAAAGTAAATAAGGTTTTGAATGTGATGCAGGTATAAGTGTCCAAGAAAAGTATAAGTAGTTCATATAATATTCTTTAGATTTGATAGTTTTGACAAACTTGTTTACAATCGATGGTAACTACTTACACTACATAACTTTAAATAAAACATATATTTTTCAGTAGTCTTCTTATCTTTTGATATTATATTAGAACTAAAGTTATTATTATTATTATTGTTATACATAAGCGAAGGAAGAGGAAAAAGGTCCCTATTATGTCCAAAATAAAAGAATTTCATTAATAACCTACTAGTAAATAAAAAGATTACAAAAAAAAATAACAAAATTACAGTTTTTGGTTTAAAAGAAAAACAATATTTTAGCTATAATATAAAACAGTCAAGCAGAGACAATTTTATCATTAAGGTTATTCCAGCACTCAAAAACTCTATTTGGTAGAAAGTTCTATCTTGATCTTGTAGAAAAGTTTTCTTTCTTTAGTTTAAACTGATGACCTCTACAGTGGCGGCTCGTGACATCTGCTATAGGGTGTGCTGCATGAACCACGGTCAATATAAAATAATAGAAATAGAATAACATACGAAAACAAAAACAATAAAATTAGCTTTAATACTAATTAATAGTAACTAATAACGACATGCTATAAAAATCTGATTAACTTACATTTATTGCATTTTTCTAAATTGGAAATTAATACGCCGGTCCTTTTTTGTCGCAAACTTTTCGATTACTTTATCGTTAAAGTTCGGTATTGAAGCGATGAACTTTTTTTCTATCGAGAGTGTGGAAAGGGCTGTTAATCTGTCTTCGCACATTGAATTTCTTAAAAATGTTTTGATCCGTTTTAAAGTTGAAAAACTACGTTCAGCTTCTGCTGTGGTCATTGGCGTAGTCACCAGAATTTGTATCAACTTTTTGGTTTCTGTTAATGTGTCCTCTAAATTATTAGAAATTATAAATTTTAGTAAAGGCACTGCACCTTTTAATGTTCTACACTCGATATTGGAATACAAAACTGACAGTTCTGTTCGCAAACGGTTTTTATCAAAGAAGTTATAAGCTGTACAAGTTAAATCCAATTCATTTTCAGGAAACTTATTATTATATTTTTCGAAATGTTCTGAAGATAAAAGTGTTGCGGCAACTAGATGATTTGTATATGCAAACCGTTCTTTTGCATTGTTTATAATAACATCACAAACTTCTAGACAGGCAATACGGTGATCCTGTTGGCTGTTATTTGGGCGTTTCCTTTTTTGGACACTAGGCGCCGCATTTAAATTTGAAGCTTGATGTATGATAGGGTCTATTTTATTTCGGACATTGTTAATACTTTGCTCAAAAACATGTATAGCTTTCTGTGCTTCGGTTGGGTCCATGTTCTTTTTTTGAAGATTATTGTACAAAACGTCAACATGTGGCATAATATAATGAAAAACAGTCAGCCAGAAAGTAAAATTTTGATCTTCCAGAATACGTCTAAGTCCTCTTGCTTCCTTGGAAGTAATAGCATTTGACTCTTCTTCTAGTTGCTCCATACACTCAATAATAAAGTCTCTATATTCGTAAACGACATTTACTGTACGAATATTGAAATTCCAGCGTGTAGGGATTGAACGAGGAATATTTTTTCCAACTATTTGATTTAAGACAGCTATTCTTTGAGGTGAATGACTAAAAAATCCAGGTATATCATGTAAATCTCCAAAAAATACGCGTACTTGGGAATTAATAGAACATGCTCTTGACATTATTAGATTCAATTGATGGGCGTAACAGTGCACAAAATGAGCAGTTTCATATTTTCTCTTAATTATTGTTTGCACTCCGCCATGTATCCCACTCATAACAGCTGCTCCGTCATAACTTTGTGCAATGAGCTTATTTTTGTTATTCTTTAATATTGGGTCTAAAACATTCAAAATTGTGTTAGCTAAGGTTTCAGCATCATGTTTTTCTGGAAGCAAAAAAGTCCAAAACCTTTCAACTGGAGCACCGTTTTTTACATAACGAAAAACAATGACCATTTGAAATTTCATAGAAACATCCGTTGTCTCATCAGCTATCACTGCTAAAAATGGGGCTTCATTGATTTCGTTTAAAATCTCCTCAGCGTATACTTCTAGCATGCAATCCAAAATATCATTTTGTATTGTTTTTGAGGTACCTTTGAAAATTGTCGCATTTGTAAGGTGTTCACTAAGTGTTTTATCAAGTTCAGCAGAAAAATTCACTAAACCACGAAAAATTCCAGGGTTATCTGATGTTTCAGATTCATCGTGTCCTCGTAAGGCGAGCTCAAAAGCCCCACAGAATTTTATACAGTCAATTATTTTTGACAAAACATACCTGTTTTTCGTCACCTCTTCATTGTGTTTTTGTATATTTATCCAATAAGCAGAGTCAAGTTGGGCCTGTATATTAAGTTTCCCAAATAATGCAAATCGCATTTCATTGTTCATATGAGTTTGCGTGTTTTCATGCTTCTTTATTTTTTCACTTAAATGCACTAGATCCCGCACTCCTGTCTCGCGCCACAATTTTTCCTCTTTATCTGCGCCGAATAATGCACACGGAAAACAGAAAAAAGCATTTTTTTCGGAACATCCACAAATCCACTGATTTCGTAGATACATGTCTTTATTAAATTTACGCGTATATGTTTTTCCACGGCTTTTACCGGACACTTCAATATTAAGATCAGGCATAGGACGGCCACGTTCTTTTATAATCAACTGTTGTTGATAGTGAAGTTTTTGAAATTTATTTACACCTAATTTAAATTGAAACTCCATTGTTTTAAACACGCTCGAACAAAACAAATTAAACAAAATTGTAACCTAAGAATTTCTAAACACGGCACAGATGCAACGGTCACGAATAACTGTCGTGAATTGCAGCTCGCAAACACATTTCCGAGGCCGTTAATCAGCCGATTGCCGAAGCACATCGGCTAAGATCGCCGTTTGCCTAATAAATGCATTTTAACCGCTGCCAGTGTTTCGGTTGTTATCGACGCGGCTTCACTGGAGCAGCAAATACGTAAAAAGATTGCTTCACTGGAGCACCAAATACGTAAAAAAATTATACGGTTTCACTAGAGGAGTAAATACGTAAAAAAAATAATATTAATCATCGTTGTTGGTGAATTATTATTAACAGTTGATGTTTAATATGATAATATGGCAGATTTGAAATAAAACTATATTAATTATTCTTTAATAATTAAGATTTGCTATGGTTGTTTGGTAGTTCTGCAGCTCAGCAGCACATAAAGAAAAGCCGCCACTGGACCTCTAAAGCGTTCATCTTGATTTATGGTAAACATTTTATCGAGATTTTCAAAATTGAATTTTAATATTTTTAATGTTGTAATTAAGTCTCCACGTTGTCGACGAAGTTCAAAAAGAAGTTAGGTTAGCCATACTAAGTCTTTCTGCATAAGGTCTTCTCAGTCCCAAAGGAATTCGAGTGGCTTTTCTTTGAACGTTTTCTAACAAAGTCTTTTCTCGAACCAAATCCGGATACCACGTTACTCCAGCGTATTCAAGTGTGGGTCTTGGACTAAAGAGTCTAAAGTTTACAGAATAATTGCATTGAAACTCTCGAAAAACACCTCCTAATAAGATACATTCTGGAGTTTGTACGTTTAGAAATAGAGATTATATGGTCGGAATAAGTTAGGCTGCTGTTTACGATAACACCAAGGTAGTTATACGACAATACAGAATCTAATGACTGTCTGTTAACAAAGTATGATAAAAGTGAGTTATTTTTACCAATTTTTCCGCACTACACATTTTTTCGCAATTAAGGGTAGCTGGTTTTTGAGTGGATTGGCTTATATTTTTGTGTCATCAGCGTAGAACGATATTTTACTTGGGACATGATAAGGAACGTCGCTGTTATAAACCGAAAAAAGCAGAGGTTTAAGAACAGAACCCTCAGTCATTCCATTTTCTACTAATCCGTCCTGTGAAAAAGATTCGCCAAATCTAACTTTGTAATGTCTATCTGTCAGGAAATCATCTATCCAACGAAGTAAAATACCGCAAACTCCGAAATGTTCTAGTTTATGTAGAAGTCTGCGCTTAGGTACGTGGTCAAAGACTTTAGAGAAATCTAGATAAACAACGTTGGCAAGATATTCCAATGTCTCTGGGATATCGAAAATCATTTTAAGTCTCGATGTCGTTTAACACTGAGATATGTCACTGTTATTGTTTCCAGTGTATACGAAGCTTAAAAGGAATATAGTCGTTTAATCATTGCTGAGCAAAATTTTGTATAGTTGTACATATTTCCGTGTTACCAGCATAGAGTGCAAGAAATTCTATGTATATAATATACATAAAAAATGGAATTTGGGACTTGCTGTTGCTTTGTAAACTGTATGGCCAGTTGTTTTCAATAATAGTTTAACTAGGTAAAGAAATAATAAATAAGACTTACTCACAATCAATTTAATTTAACTATTCAGATAACCGGTTTCGCTTTCTACAAGATGCAAAGCATCTTCAGGTCTCGATACAAAGTTAAATAAATGTTGAAATAATAATAAACCCATATTAGGGTGTTGTATAATAAAGATAAACAAAGTATATGTTATAAATTACAGTAATTATGCCAATATTACATGTCTGTGGTTTTTCAAAATAAATAAAAAGGAATAAAAAGGTATAGAAAGTTTTAACAGACAAGTTGTTATAAAATAGTCTATGAGATTGTAATAAATTAATAAATGAGCAAATAAATAAAACATTCCTTACATGCCGGTACTCTATTAATTGATGGATGGTAGAACATGGTTAAAAATATCATGTATTGTTGAATGGAGAACTTAAGTCTGCTATTGTAGTTGTTTGACAATAAACGGGAAGGGTTCTTGAGAAGATAGATTTGATCCAATGAAGTAGAGATAGGTGTAATGTGATTGTTTGTTAGATGAAAGTGATGTTATATACCATTGTATTATTTAAAAGTTATTTATACTTATTCGAGAGATATATTTATGAAATGTGTGTTATTTATTGAGTATTTGTTTTATGAAAGTGACAGTTTTATGACAATGAATAAGCTTAGATGTACAAATTGTGTGGGTGTGCAATTCTTTTAACTTGTAATTATCAAATTCCTTTGATAAAGTTCTATTGGCAAAATGGTAAATTATTGCAAAGTCAAGTATATAAAATTATTAAAGTTAAAACCATTAAGGACACTTTAAACACACAGAAACAGAAAACACTTAGCAGGGACGAAACAAACATTAAATTTAAAAAGGGGGAAGGACTTTTATGCACTACATTTCAGTCTTGGAGATAATGAGTTTTTTTATGTTATCTATTAGATTTTAGAGGTAAATTTAACATCTGTAGGTTAAAATGTGACAGTTCTTCTTCTATTTCTCAATACTGTAAGTTAAGTTATCCAGTTTTATGAAATATGCTGATATTAATGAATGTCTCTAAATTGTTTTAATTAAGTTATCAAAAGTAAATTCATGTGTTTAATATTGACATGTAAGTAATGTTTTATTGATTTGCTCATTTATTAATTTATTACAATCTAATAAACTATTTTATAACAATTTGTGGGTCTTACCTTGTCTGTTAAAACTTTTTATACCTTTTTATTCCTTTTTATTCATTTTGAAAAACCACAGACATGTAATATTGGCATAATTACTGTAATTTATAACATCTACTTTGTTTATCTTTATTAGACAACACCCTAATATGGTTTTATTATTATTTTAGCATTTATTTAACTTTGTATCGAGACCTGAAGATGCTATGCATATTGTAGAAAGCAAAACCGGTCGTCTGGATAGTTAAATTAAATTGATTGTGAGTAAGTCTTATTTATTATTTCTTTACCTATTTGAAATGAACTCACACAAGCAACACATTGATAATTTGAATAGTTTAACTATTGTAAGTATTTACTATTTTTTTATTAAAACAAAGTATCTAAGTCAGCGTTTATACTTAAAATTAAAACAGTCGCCAAATTTCTTAAATAGACTTCAAAGCTAGGACGACACCGACAAATAACTTCAAAACATTACTCAAAAATGGTCTAATTCACCTCGTATATACGGTTGAATTATATATTTTTCCTATACGACACAATAATAATAACGTTTCAACTATCGGATCAAAAAACTAGTTCTGCAACCGGCAAAAATTCTTCGACTAGTATTAACACTAAGACTGGGCGTTCCCGGAAGAAGATCTAACTGTTTACGTGCCTAGAACTGGTACTTAGATCAAATAAAACGAATGATCGCTATTTTATGGTCTTTTATTCTGGTTTATGTGAGATCAGAAATCTTCAATTAGTCAGATGATTTGCTGCTCGGCATTTATTAGTAGTTTATGAACGTGGTCATCTTTAGAACGCTTGATAGATACTTTGTTTAAGAGAATTCGATGTATTTATTTATCGTTTATTTATATAATAAATAAATATATACAGTGGCTCACAACTTAAATGATGCAGTGGCTACTCAAAGAAACTAGCTTGTGTGAGTGGCTCAGTATTTATTAGAATAAAATTACATATTGAAATTAAATTACTTCAAGTCTTATTTTTTGGGTTTCAAATATACCAGACTTAAAAAACTAGAAATATTTAATTATTTTCTGTATAATTTTGATATCTAATCACTTGCAAAAATAAAATCGCAGAAGCTTTAGCTGATGTCTATCAACATAATTCTAGCGACAAAAATATTTCTTACTAATCCCTAACATACAAGAAAAACATAGAAACTTCTACAATCTCCATTAGCAACTCTGACACCCCCTTAAATGCTCCTTTAACTCTTCAAGAATTAGAGTTTTCTCTCTCAAATAAAAAAACACATCTGCAGGACCAGATGATATTCTACGAGTCTTCATAAAAAACTTATCATTCGGAGCCAAATTAATTCTGTTAGATTTATTAAATACCTGCTTCTTAAAGCATGAATTCCCAGATCTTGGATCTTAAGCAATAATCATTCCCGTTGTTAAGCCTAACAAACCAAAGACAATCCTACCTCTTACCGACCCATCTCTCTTACATGTTGCATGTGCAAGATCTTAAAAAAAATTTGAAACCTCCGCCTTATATGGTACTTAGAAAATAATAACTTTCTTACTCCCTTTTAAAGTGGTTTTCGAAAAAGCAGGTCCACATTAGATAATCACGTTGTATTACAGACTTCAATTAATGAAGCTTTGGCAAATAACCAAAAACTAATAGCAATATTTTTCGATATAACCCAATCCTACGATAGAGTATGGAGACACTGTATTCTACAAACATTGAAAGATACTGGCATTCAAGGTAACATACTTGCATTTATATATTTTTTTTTTAAATCCCTGGATTCAAGTTAGAATAAATGGTGTTACAAGCTCATGTAAGGTACTAGATAATGGAATTCCTCAAGGTTCGATTCTTAGTCCAACTTTATTCTTAATCGCTTTTAATAGTATTATGGATGTAAGTAAAGCGCCCATTAAAGCTAGTCTTTACGCAGATGACATTGATATTTATACTAAATCGAATAATGTAATGACAGCAACTAATATTATTCAGAGTTTCCTAAATCGGCTTTGTAACTGGACGATAAATACGGGATTTGTTTTTTCTACTGAAAAAACACGATAATTTGTGATTGAACATAAGTAGATGCCGTGCTCAAAAAAAAACGAGGTACCAAAAGGAGGAGTACTCTCGCCAGTACTCTTCAACATATACCAAAAACATTTCTTTATGCTAGTGAGGGTCAACCACCTATAAATCTAATAGTCGTGTGGATATAAAAAAACATCTTCCGGATGACCTTGAATTATTGCCAACATACTACAGAGATAATCAGCTGCATCCAAATACACAAAAATACAAAGTACTCTCTTCTATCTCAACAACAGAGAAGTTACAGAAACCTTAAAAATTCAATGAAAAGAAGTCACATTGTCCATTTCCCAAGTACTTCGGAGTGCGCTGGATAAAGGATTGAACTAAAATCAGCACAGTCAATATACTAAATACTACGACCGAAGATAGAAATACTGCGCTAAAAGGACTAACAACGTCCAGATTTGATCTAATTCAAGTGTGTTACGAACAACAGCACTAGCACTCTGTCATATACTTATGTCAACCACAAGTTAAACAAAATATGAAAGTTGTATTGTTTTACTTCATTTTTGAAAGACCTGCAATATATTTGAACGTATTTCAATTATTATTTTAATTTTTTGTTGTTTTAACTTAAAATGTAAGATTTGTGATTGATGTAGTTCATGGTTTTGTATACGAAATAAAAGAAATAATATAGTCTGTCGATAAAATGTTTTCTCAATTTGTAATTTGCTATCAGAGAGTATTTTTATTCATTCATATTTTTACCTGTTTTTAAGATTGTACCAAAATAATCACTTGATGTTTAGATACTTTATATTCCATAGACTCAGTATACCAGTTTAAGCTGGCGTTGTAATTTGCATAATTTAATTTTATCAGAAAGAATTGACTCGTTTTATCTCTTAATTTGATAGGAACGCTATTGATGAAACTGGTTCGATTATCTCAATAGAAATTGCACATTTTTGCCAAGCATCAAATAATATCTACCGCTTCGAATAGTGCCTTAATTAGAAGAAGATTTTAGGACAGTATCGGAAAAATATTTTAATAAGGCATAGTCGTACCAAAGGAGTCAAGAAAATGAGGTAATTTTCATTAAAATATAGACTTAGGTCGTTAAACTGCAAAATAGTTTGATTGACGTTATTTCAAAACAAATATAAAATGTTTAAGTCAGAAAATTCTTCTCCTTTTTCCGAAACCTGTAATGCGGTATTTTTGATTGGATAGTAGCTTAGAATAACCAGCAGTTTTTTTCGTTTCCCATAATATATCTAGGAGATATCCTAACTGCTAAGAGTTTATTTTAATGAGAAAAACATTTTAATCGACAGACTATATTATTTTTTTATTTCGTTTACAAACCCATGAACTACATCAATCACAAATCTTACATTTTGAGTTAAGACAACAAAAAGTAAAAATAATAAAGCAATATTCTATAATTGAAATACGTTCAAATATAGTATAGGTCCTTTAAAAATGAAGTAAAACAATAAAACTTTCATATTTTGTTTAACCCGTGGTTGACATAAGTATAACAGAGTGCTGGTGCTGTTGTTCGTAACACACTTGGATTAGATTCCATCTGGACGATGTTAGTCTTTGTAGCGCAGTATTTCTATCTTGAGTCGTACTTTTAGCATAATAAATGTACTGCTTGTAGTTTACTTCTTCATCCAGCGTCACTCCAAAGTACTTGGGAAATGAACAATTCGACTTCCTTTCATTGAAACTTTCAGGTTTCTGTAGCTTCCGTGTTGTTGAGATAGAAGAGAGTACTTTGTATTTTTTTGTGTATTTGCATGTAGCTGATCCTCTTTATGAGAACGGAATATGGAGGCTTAGATATAACTTTGAACTGCAGAATATCTAGAAGCATACGTTTGGTGGTAAAGATATTACCATTATAATTAAGCGAAACCGCCTGCAGTGGGCAGGACATGTAGCCCGGGTCCCTGAATCGAACATGATAAAAAAGATTCTAACAGTCCGTGGGAATGAGAAGACGGGGTAGACCAAAGCTAAGGTGGATGGATGGGGTAACACAAGATGCGGAGAAGATCAGAGTCGGCAACTGGAAAATGCAAGCAAGGGACAGAACAGAATGGCGTAGAAAGCTTGAGAAGGTCGAGGCGATCTAAGGGCTACAGCCCAAGATAATGATGATGATAATGATGATTCTCTCTGTAGTATGTTGGCAATAATTCAAAATCATCCGGAATATGTTTTTTTATGTCCAGACGACTATTATTTTTATAGGTGGTTGACCCTCACTAGCATAAAGAAATGTTTTTGGCGCATAATGGTTTGGTTGATGATTAGTGTATATGTTGAAGAGTACTGACGAGAGTACTCCTCCTTTTGGTACCTCATTTTCTTTTTTGGGCACGGCATCTACTTGTGTTCAATCACAAATTAATTCCTTAATTCGTAATCTCACGTTATTCTAAACTTCTTAATCTTTTATAGTTTCATTGTGTATAATTGAAATATTATGAAACATATCGAGCAATATTTTAATAATTAGAGTCTGTTCAATCTGCAAATCTGCAAATTTAATAAACTGCTAAATAATATTTTCTAATTGAACTTCCTAAGTGTTGCAATAATGGCCCAGATTGAATTGTGTTATAAGCTGGTAGTTCAAAGTATATTAGTGTGATAGAAGCATTAACCTGTGTGCTGAGGAATACATTCGTTGTAAAATTAAAAAATTAGAGATTTAAACTCATTTGAGCGCAGTCTATTATAGATAGTAACCTAACCAACTAGAGTGTAATTATTAGTAGCTGTCAATAAAACTGTAATTTTTACTCCACACTTCAACCATTTATTTACCATCGTCGATCAAGAAGAATCGGACAAAGGGGTATTAGAAAACAATTCTATCCTGATATTTACATCGAATTGTGCAACTTGTTTTCCCCTGGAACTCAACATGAAAACGTCGGCTAGTCAGAATTGATAGGAGGACTGTTATTTTGTATATTTTGTTCAGGAGTCTTCGATGGTTAACAGTATTATATGCTGCCGCTAGATCAATGAATACGACTTCGGTTTTTAATCCCTTTTGATATACAGATTGAACGAATTTAAAACGGATCATACAATTTAATGTCTGTTTGAACTGCATTTGAAATAGTGGACCACTATAAAACTTGTACAAAAATAAATCCATACCCGGTGTTAGATATTGTATAAAATATCGTTCAACTATCCGTCTCCTTTTTCGAACGCACCATAGTCTAGAGCGCAGCTCAAAGTGTCAATTGCCGTGTAATAATCCGATTTGCGGATCTTTTTGAGAGTTATATCGTCTTCGCATCTTTAAATAAAACGAATATTTGCCTATATTTTTCATTGTATTTACCAATCTACTACAACAGACTAATAACAAAAATAAACTTAATGGTTTGTAGTTATTTCAGAAGTTTGTAGTTATTTTAGAAACACCTAGTGGAATGATATTGGCAACACCGCTCAAAATCTCCATCTCCGATAAAGGAAAGAGGGGCTTGCCTAAGGGCGGCCACTCACGATGCAGCGGCATGGTTCAACTTCGCTTTTAATCACTTGCTTTGATCATATTATAGAAAATCGAAATGGCTTGATTTAGCGAGAATTTTTTTAAAAGAGTTTTTTAAATTATATAAAAAACAAGAATGCTTATAGCGAATAAAAGGTAAAACGTATCACGATAGAAACGCCCGAAAACAGGCAATGGACATTCTAGTTTTAAAGTTTCAAGAAGTAAACAAAGATGCGAATGAAGAGTATGGAAGAAAAAAAAATTAACAATTTTAGAACGTCCTACAAAAGAGAATTAAAATTAGCATTGCAGTCCAGTAAATCGGGTGCAGGGCAGACGAGATTTATTTTGCACCAAAATCTTGGATTTTTTGCACCAGAATCTACGTTGTATTTTAGGTTCCTTTTTACGCTTAGTTATACACAAAGTAAGACACGCTAAAATGATTGTTTGATTTTACATGGTCGAGAACCAAACAAATACTGCGGGGCAGTATGGTGTGTGGGCGCACCAGATATACCAACAAATTGAACAACGCCTCTGTCCGATTATGTCGAACGACACCGCTATACCGTGAGTGGCCGGCTTTAGGAAGCGATAGGTGGTTTGACCACCTATGAATGAGTTTTTGAATTAGTTCAGAATCCAGCAGTCCGCTAAAGTATTGGATTTTTATAATATAATTATTTGTCAACCTTTTGTTGGCCAACCACCTACAGCAGAATTGAGCCGAAATACATAATATTTCGTATGTTCCGAATTTATTTCGTTCAATCTGTATATCCTCTATGTACTGATTAATATTGAGCATATGGCTAGTAATATGACTTTTCCTGCTCTAAAGTCCGCCTGTTCTTCTGTCAGATTTTCTTCTATGTGGATTGATTCTATTCAATATTAACCTTTTGTACAGCTTGAATGTTAAACTCAGGAAAGCAATAGTGCAGTAGCTTTTTAAGTCCTCTGGATCCTTTCCTGGTTTAAGTACAGCTACCATTTTAAAAAAAAATTCACCATACTTTGAAATCTTAGCCTGTACCAATATTAAATTAGGAGCTTTATTAGCCATGTTTACGGCTAAACATGGCAAAATGCATCGTAGTTAAGTTCTCCATGGATTTTAGGTATTTATCTAGTTTTACTTAAAATTTCCAACTTTAAACATCCAAAAAACTATTGTTTTCATAGGTTTCAAAGGTTTTGGTGGAGTTAACTATATTTTTTGAGATCGATACTACCTAAATAAAATTTTTTTATATTTCTACTTTTAATGTAATTAAAAAATAAGATATACCATTCTCTCTCCTGTTGCCGACAAGAATGTAGAGCGTAGAATAATTTTTAAATAATTTTAAACTGTTTGTCCTTGTTTTAGTGTAGTGTTATGTACAATTTATGTTCAATTTCATGTTTATTACATTCTGCTCTTGCTGGATAGCCCAAATTTGACGAAATGCCCATGATGATGCTGTAGAAAGCGAAAGTACTTGGGCAAGATTTGATTATTAAATTTGTGCTCGATATTTGCCTTTAATTTTTCAAAGTTAAAATATAAGAATTCAAGTTAACCCGTAATTTCCCCTCCTCCTACTCCAAAAACGTTATTTTTTCGTTTTTTTTTTTCGGTAGGTTGCAATCAATTTTTTTTCAAAGCTGAGATAATTGACAGATACTTTACTGACAGGTTTATAAGAGACAAATATACCAGCATCAGTTTATCGCAGGGTGTTCCACAGGGTTCAGTCCTAGGTACCATCCTGTACGACGCGGTGTTGAGGATACAGATGCCAAGATAATGCACTCTTGTACATTATGCCGATGATCTCGCACTGGTTGCGACGGCGAGTCAGAAAACTGACATGCCTAATGCGGCTTACACAGTGTAGTGTAGCGTACTAAACACTGCGAAATACGATAAGCTGATGAGAACTTAGCAAAGGCGAATGCTCCTCAGGGTATCTAGCGCATATATAACAGTTTCAAATGAGACTCTATATGTCATTGGAGAGGTGATATCGATCGTTTTATTGTGCAAAGAACGATCGAAGGTGTTTGCGAGGAGGATGGATGTAAATATAGATGAAAATGAGAGAGATTGATAGTAGAATGGCAGAGAGCATGAGCGAATGATAGCTGAGAGGTAAGGTGGACGAAGGAGCTTGTTCCTTATCTGAGGCCGTGGTGGGAATATAAGTTCAGGAAACTAGACTACTTCCTGACGCAGTTTATGACCGGAAATGGTAGTTTTGGCACCTTCACAAATAGAATAGGCAAATCTTCTTGATTCTATCGGACGCTCCAACTCACATGTTTAACTGCTAGAGATAGCAAATGAGAGGCAAGATTTCAAAAGACGAATGGGTTTCGGGCTGGATGAAAGAAACATTGTAAATTTTAGTTGTTGATTGAGTGGCAAGACCACCTCTCTGGAACGGTGGTTAAGGTTTTAGCCGGAACACGGTTAATCCGGCACTACCCTGGGGTCTTCTAACCTAGTATCGTACTCGGCCGAAACATGCCAGGGTGTCTTGGTCTATGATGTAGATGTCTAAATTCAATGGATACCTTCTTACGGATTACTGGAATCTGGCCATACGGCAATTAAAAAAGAAAGGTTGTATTCAATCTACAAATTTCAAAAAATTTACTCTCGTAGCTGAGGCTTTTTACAAAACTTGTCTATTTTTATAGACCCGTGGATTGAATGTACATAACCTAAAAATTCACTTTTTTTAATGTGGATGCTGGTTTATTTATTTTATTTTGTGTATTTGATCAAAAACTATATCTTTAACTTTTTCAGATTTTTCCGTTTGATGCACTATCTTTAAAAAAATCAAAAAACTGTTTTTAAGGATTTTGGGGCATTTTCCTCATATTACAGAATTTTAAATTGATCAAATTAAGATTTTTTATGTTGTATATATTTCAAGTTAAATATTTCAAAATTGGGCAAAATACCTAATATTGCACTGAGCCCTATTGTTTAATCAAATAGAATGTAAACACATTAAAAAAATTGAATTCTGGAAGACAGGGCATTTTGCCTATTTTAACAATTTCGTATTTTGTTTTGAACTTATTAAACAATTTATCAGAGCTATCTACGTAAAATCGTAGATGAAAGCACATTTTTCTTCAGATTTCTACATTTTGCTTTCTCTTTTTATTTTTAAATTAGTCGGTTTAATTATCTATTTAAAAGCATTTGACAACCTTTTAACCTACCTAACGTAATCTAGTCCAACCCACCCTTCGCACGTCTATGTGCTCATTTACATATCAAACTTAAGCTGATTCCATTTGCGACTTCTCTATATTGTTTAAATGGAACCTTAAACGTTTTTCGAACTAAATTACGATGTAAGATGTAGCCAGATAACGTTTCATACTAAGAAATCCAATTATGGGCCCAAATTAAGAGTGCTGCACAAAATTAAGAGTTTATTTAAAGTGTTGTAGATGGTCCTTATGTAAATCATTGCAAAAAAACAGGCTATCGTATATATTTAAATATTTTTGGAATATTCTAGAGTTGTAATTAAAAAATTCTTCACCTTAAAACAAAGTTAAAAATGTATCATATTGTACACCAAAACTTGTCATTGTAACTAAAATATGAATTACATTTAGTCCCTTAAACTCTTGAATTTGTTGTGACATATCTTTTCGAACAACGAAATTAAGCAAAATTAAAAGAAAAAATGCATAAAATTAAAACTTTGCTAATAAAGTTGGTCTGAAATAAATTAAATAAAAATTTGTTAGGTGAAAAATAATATTTTTCTGAAGCAGAATTTTTCTAAAACAAATTATTTTGCTTTTGTTCCGGACAAACTCAATTCTTCTCTTGATAATGCTTTTTCCACCAGGCACATAATCTCAATTCAGACGTTAAAAACTTCTTTAAAAGTTAAAAGACTAAATTTAAAATGGTATTCTGAGTATTTTTTATTTTATAGTGTATTTTTATGTATGAGAGAGTAATAAAACAATAAATTATGTATGCAAATCCCTAAACTGTTGATACGGGTGACTCAATGAAAAAACAGATATTTGTCAACAAGTTTACAGAAGTATATAGGAAAACAATTTTAAATTGAGTATGACCACCAGGTATAAAGGTTGGAGCAGAATAGAATACAATAGTTGTGAGGGTTACTAATCCCTAAATAAGGTTGCCAGTGTCGGAGTGATGGAGGTTAACATGTACTAATGAATTTGCAAGAAATGTAAGATGTTTATTTTATTGGTTATATATAACCAATAAAAGTTTAATAAGTACCTACCTATTTGCAAAATAAAGTTTAATTCTTTAGATAAAATAAAACGTTTTATTTTATCTGAAATGAGTGCATTCCACGAAAGTAAGGGTTTTCAACAATCAAACATTTAATTCTTTAATTCCAGGAATCTACGACAGTAATTGACTAGATAATTACCTTCTAAACTTATTCCACAGAAAATGTGATAGTGGGTTTTTCCATTTTGTAGGAAGGTCCAAGTGGCGTATTCAAAATTCTTAACAGTTCACTAAAAGTAGGTACTTCAGTTGCAAGGTGCAGTTTATTGTGTATACTAGTGTTATGGAAAATTTGGAAGTGCCGTGTAAACGCCGAAAAATTGGTCCTTTAACAGTTAATGAAAAACATTAATATTTAATTGTTTTAAATCATTTACAGACAAACGTTTATGTGAAAGTGTTGATGAGACCGTTGAGTTAGTTAGCAGTACACTTGGTGTTGGGAAATCTACGATTTACAGAGTTATTAAAGAAGAGAAATGCGGTAGTTTTCAAATGCCACGTAATGCTCCAGGGAAACCAAAATTTCAAATAGAATATCATTTTAAAGAAGGACTTCGACGGAAAAGTGCATGAATTCTTCTTTAGACAAGAATTTCCAACATTGGATAAAGTTCTTGTCTCAGTTCGAGATGATAAGGATTACCCAGAAATGAGTCGAAGTACGTTATGGAAACTTTTAAAAGAAATAGGCTTCCGCTGGAAAAAGAATCCCAAAAAGTCTATTTTATTAGAAAGAAGCGATATTGTCATATGGAGAAGACATTTTCTAAGAACCATAAAGGAAATGAGAAACCAAAAAAGAAAAATATTTTATCTTGATGAAACATGGATCAACGAGATTCATACACCAAATAAATTTTGGCAGGATGAAACTGTTACAAGTCAAAGGCACGCTTTTGTAAATAACTTATCTACTGGTTTACACCACCATCAGGAAAGGGACGCAGGCTGATAATAATACACATTGGCAGTTCAGACGGTTTTGTTGAAGGTGGTTTATTAACTTTTGAATCAACTCGTACCGGTGACTACCATAAAGACATGAACGCTGATGTCTGTCAAGAATGGTTCGAACAAATGATAGATCTTCTTCCTAAGAACTGTGTAATAGTAATGGATAATTGCCCACAAACCAAGTGGTTAAAAAAAGACTTGCAGAATTAGCTGAGTTCAAAAAATATTACGTACCATCCCGGATCTATAAGAAAGGAACTTTATTCGTTGTGTGCCCTTCATAAAGAAAAATTTAAAAAAATACGAAATTAATGAAATTGCCAAAAATCGTGGAATGACAGTACTTAGATCCCCACCATATCATTGTGAATTAAACCCGATTGAACTGGTATGGGCACAGATAAAGAGTGAAGTTTCAAGAAAAAATACCACTTTTAAAATTCATGATGTTAAACAGTTGTTTTTGGAGGTCGTAAATAATGTAAAACCTGAATACTGGGAAAAGGCAGTAAATCACACTATTAAAGAAGAGAAAAAAATGTGGAAGCTGGAAAATATTACTGATAAAATGATCGAGCCAGTTATTATAAATCTTGGTTCTGAAAGTTCATCTTCTGAATCTGATTTGGATTTGTAACAAGTAGCTGTAAGTTTTATATTAATATTTTTATTCATCTATTTAACATACCTTAGACGTTTTTAAAAACTCTTTTTCACTTTTGTAATTTTTAAAAATTAAAAAAAATGTGAATTTTTTAAAACCCTTTTTAATGTAGGCCAGTCAGTTCTAATATAGTGTGTGATAAAAGAGGTCACTTTTGTTTACATACACATAACACTTCATAACACTGAAATAATTCATTTATTTTTTACAATTATTCAAAGTAATTTTTCAACTAATCTTGAGCACGCCCATGGAGTGGTCGAAGGTACCAGTTAAAATTATGCTAATTACTCTCTTGGTCATAAAAATAAACTATAATTAATATTTTTAATGCAGCGTTCATTTTCATTTTAATGGACGAAAAAAGCAACTTTAACTTGAGAATCCCAATTTTTTTATTTTTTACTTATTTTATGAGGGGGTGGTCCAAATTTTCGAAACATACCTCAGTCCTAGAAGGTGAGCAGAACCGCCTTCCAGCCTCAGTTATGCAGGACTTCTCCAGCGTAGCCACGATGATATCCAAGGCCGGCCCTAGGGTTGCTCGGAAACTATCTCCGTTAATGCCAGAGATCTACCTGCTAAAAAAACACCCTTCTCAGCGGTGAATTACTTGCCGGACCGCCCTGATTGGGACGCAACATCGGCACGGGATTTTACCGATCTTTCATTTACGCACAATTCTCACGCATTGTAGCACTTTCTCACTACGACTGAATTCTACTCCCCTCTATTCCTGTTTATGTTCAATCTCACCCCTTTTTATTCTTCCTTATCTTCTTGTTTGGTCCTGGGCACCCTGCCTCCCTTCGGGTCGTCTTTCTTCTTGTTTCTTTTTTTTTAATGTTCTCCGCACATATCTGTAAACTGCTCTCCACCGATCTGACGACCTAAGTATCTCCTCTAATAGTTCCGTGAATGATTACACCCATCTTCCTAGCTTTCTCTCAAGCAGACTCCTTTTTTTATAAACTGTTTATTTATTTATTAATCACTAATGATATTAAAACAATATATTAAGCCATTTCAAATGTAGCTTTAAATCTGCACCAAAATTTTAGAGCAAAACTAACATTTTATATTCTAGTTGTTTGATAACGTCAAATTTTATAATATATTCCGTGATCGCAGCAGTGAAGCCACTTTGTGTCACTTGCTGTTGCCTGGAGTAAATTTACGACTTATTTCGTATGCTTTAAATGATGACGTACGGGTAAAGAACCATGAACTCAACTGTATATGCATACTTCTAATATATCGACAATATAAAATTATTTTCTAATCAATTCTAAATTTTTGGCTAACACATTTTAGTATGTTGGAAACTGGAGCTATAGCTTCAGATTACCAGCTCCACTTTCCGTTGTTATTAAATGCTTAACAAAATGTGTTTTTATTTATCGCACTATTAACAAAAATTGAACAAACACAGACATAAAATATCAGACAAACCAGTCCTCATTTAATAGTATCAGTTGTAATCCCTAAAAATTAATTAAGATTTCTGTCTACCTTTCATAATTAACAAAACGTTAATTGTCAGCGATCTTATTTGCAACTAACTAACTATCAATTAAAGCTTCGGATTTAGGAACCCATTAAAGCATCACATCTCATGCATTAATTACCTTGCTTGTTTCTTTGAGCCTTTATCTGATTTTTGTTAATTTGATAGGTTTATTAGCCATCCCGTCAGTAGAAATTTGAATAAAGCGGAGGGTGATCATAAAAAAATCAACATCGATAAAATAAAAACCGTATTTAACTCTAATAAGCCAATGTCTCATTCTTTTTTCCTTTAGGTACGTTGTTTTTTACAAAAGGTTGCTTATAATCAGGGCTATGCTTCTTTGTGATACTGTTGATCTAATTAATTGATTGTTGATGCAAGTTTATAATATATCTTAAAGTATGTAATTGACTTCAATGACTCGATTCTTGCAATATTAATCTAAAAACTAATCCATCTCAAATTTTACAGAAAATTTAAGTAATCATGAATGAAATGAAATCGTAGGCTTCCACGGCCAGAGTCAGAATTATAGTTTATTCGTTCCGGGTTTGACCGTGTCATTTGGGAAAGTACGCTCGAGATGTATGACCCACTTTTGGGTCACTCACAAATGACACGGTCCAAACCCGGAAGACGAATAAACTATAATCATGAATGTGTTGCTTGTATGAGTCCATTTCAAATAGGTAAAGAAATAATAAATAAGACTTACTCACAATCAATTTAATTTAACTATCAGACGACCGGTTTCGCTTTCTACAATATGCAAAGCATCTTCAGGTCTCGATACAAAGTTAAATAAATGTTGAAATGATAAAAAACCCATATTAGGGTGTTGTCTAATAAAGATAAACAAATTAGATGTTGTAAATTACAATAATTATGCCAATATTACATATCTGTGGTTTTATTTCAAAATGAGTAAATTGAATAAAAAGGTATAAAAAGTTTTTAAAAGTTTAAACAGACAAGGTAAGACCCACAAATTGTTATAAATAGTCTATTAGATTGTAATAAATTAATAAATGAGCAAATAAATTAAACATTACTTACATGCCGGTACTCTATTAATTGATGGATGGTAGAACATGGTTGAAACTACTAGTTCACAAGGGAAACAATTCCTGTAGCTGTCTATATACCACGTATCACAAAAAAAGAGGTTAGTCTTCGTAAGTGGGTATATTTATTTAAAAACCCTTAAAAGGGCTACATCAAAAAAACAAACGTTTTCGGACTAAACAGTCCATCATCAGGTTTTAAAATCGCTAGGTTAAAATGCCTGAGCCACCAAAAATACATGGGTAAAAACCCTTTAAATTACATATAGTTATAAAAGATTATACATCTTGTTGTTAAAAAACTGTGATGTTCAGTATTAAAGTAAATATGACTTCAGGTAACATACATTGCAAAAATTGAGTTCCAGAGCCGGGGAGAAAACCTCTAGGCACGGAGAACAGCTGGTTTCCAGCTGGTGGCTTTATCGCCGTATCCTAAAAATACCATGGAGAGCGAAAATCACAAATATAGTTGTCCTTAAAAGAATAAACCAAGAACGCCAACTTTTCGAAACCATCAAGAAAAGGAAAACGGCGTATCTATGGTCACATCATGCGAAATGAAAAATACCAGTTCCTTCAACTTATAAACGAGGGTAAAATTGAAGGCAAGAGAGGAATGGGACGCAAGAAAATGTCCTGGCTCCGAAATATAAGGCAATGGACAGGGATTAACGACATACAATCTCTGATACATATTGCAAGAAATAGAGAATTAATGGACAATGTGATCGCTAACATCCACTAGTGAATTTGCATCTGAAGAAGAAGAAGAATCTTTATTATTGATATGAACACTTACACATAGTGGGACTAATTAGAATAAACTGAAAGAAACTTAATTATGCTTTCGGCTTCACTGTTTACACACAGAAACTAAGAATTGTGATATCGTGATAAGAGTGTGTGGTGGAGCATGTCGCGATAAACTCAAGCAGGTGCTAGATTAAAAAGCAGTATCTCCATTTTCTGTAGGAGATACTACCTCTTAGGCTTGTATAAAGTACTTACTGCCTTGTAACTAAGGAATGCCTAACAACAAGTTGAGTTACTGCAATTGTAATAGTCTACCAGACCAAGGAATGAACGCTTACTGCTTTCCAACTTTGTTTGGTATATTAATAATTGTATAAGAACCCAAATAAAAGAGCAAATTCGAAAATTGTAAAAATTTGAGATACTGCCTTCTTGATTAGGACGGCAGAATAGTAAAGGTACGATGACGACATTGCAATTTAAGTATACAATAAGAATTCCAAAAAATTGTGTATTATAAAGTTACGGTATATCAAAATAGGTTATAAGTTACAATAAAAGCATTTACTTTACAACTTTTTAAAAGAGACATTACTTTTTTAACTAGACTGCCTAAATTAAAATCTAATATCAAATCACGCGACGGTTTTCTAAAACATATCTTCGCTAATTAACAAATAGTTTCCAAATCGTTATAACGAGTAAATTAGCATACATCACAGTCAAACTTATTAAACCGATTTATGTCTTAGTTCGATTTGATTTAAACAGATATCATTAGCTAGGCGGCTTCCTCTCTGAATCTGAACTGTCGTCAACACCGAGAGTGATGATATATAGATTTGTTAGAAAATTTAATTAAAGTGATTTTTAATTTATTGTAGATCACAGGTTTTAAATATTCAGCTTTTTCTACTAATTCACGTCAATGACAAAATTTACACTATTCATATAGTTGAAATAAAATTTTTCATCGGGTAATTAATCTCTATAGATATCAAAGAGAGCCACTTATTGAATGGCCTGTCGGTTCGGGAGTTAAAGCCTGTACATAATACTTATACGAAGTAGATTTTCTAGGGTATTCATCATTTTTATCATACTTTTTAATAAGGTGTTGAAAAAATATGTAGCATAGTGTCAATTTCTTTTGTTGGTATTATTTTATAACTGCCTGGGAGTTATGAGTGTAAGAACTGGGTGGATTGAATAACTCAGAAGTCGCATTCATGCCCACAGTCACTCCAAGCCCGGATAAAAGAGGGGAGTTGATAGGCCAGGGTAGTATCCTACCCATTGTAGAAGAAAACAAGACTCAAAAAACCGATATAAAGCTCAGAACCAGACAGAACCTAAGATGACGAACCATGCAAAGAAAAGGAAAACGAGAAGGAAAAATAAGCCCACAATCAGATTTGCAACATGGTACATTACTTCTTTCAACAACAAAGACCAAAAGACATTTATTTAAAAATTCCTTTATAGAAGGTATACAGATTAAACGAATTTAAAACGGATCATACAATTTAATATATGTCTGTTTGAACTGCATTTGAAATAGTGGACCAATATAAAACTTGGACAAAAATAAATCCATACCCGGTGTTAGACATTGTATAAAATATCGTTCAACTATCCGTCTCCTTTTAGAACGCACCATAGTCTAGAGCGCAGCTCAAAGTCAATGTTGCCAATCGCCGTGTAATAATCCGATTTGCGGATCTTTTTGAGAGTTATATCTTCTTCGTATCTTTAAATAAATCGGATATTTGCCTATATTTTTCATTGTATTTACCAATCTACTACAACAGACTAATAACAAAAATAAACTTAATGGTTTGTAGTTATTTCAGAAGTTTGTAGTTATTTTAGAAACATCTAGTGGAATGATATTGGCAACACCGCTCAAAATCTCCATCTCCGATAAACGAAAGAGGGGCTTGCCTAAAGGCGGCCACTCACGATACAGCGGCGTTGTTCAACTTCGTTTTTAACTACAACACTTGCTTTGATCATATTATAGAAAATCGAAATGGCTTGATTTAGCGAGAATTTTTTAAGAGAGTTTTTTAAATTATATAAAAAACAAGAATGCTTATAGCGAATAAAAGGTAAAACGTATCACGATAGAAACGCCCGAAAACAGGCAATGGACATTCTAGTTTTAAAGTTCCAAGAAGTAAACAAAGATGCGAATGAAGAGTATGTAAGAAAAAAAAATTAACAATTTTAGAACATCCTATAAAGAGAATTAAAATTAGCAGTGCAGTCCAGTAAATCGGGTGCAGGGGCAGACGAGATTTATTTTGCACCAAAATCTTGGATTCTTTGCACCAGAATCTACGTTTTATTTTAGGTTTCTTTTTACGCTTAGTTATACACAAAGTAAGAGATGCTAAAATGATTGTTTGATTTGACATGGTCGAGAACCGAACAAATACTGCGGCGCAGTATGGTGTGTGGGCGCACCAGATATACCAACAAATTGAACAACGCCTCTGTCCGATTATGTCGAACGACACGCTGTACCGTGAGTGGCCGGCTTTAGGAAGCGATAGGTGGTTTGACCACCTATGAATGAGTTCTTGAATTAGTTCAGAATCCAGCAGCCCGCTGAAGTATTGGATTTTTATAATATAATTATTTGACAACCTTTTGTTGGCCAGCCACCTACAGCAGAATTGAGCCGAAATACATAATATTTCGTATGTTCCGAATTTATTTCAATCAATCTGTATGTATATGTTCCTTTTATAAAGGAATTTTTAAATAAATTTTTGTGTGATATATGGTATACAGCCAGCTACAGAAATTTAGTTTCCTTGTGGAAAGACCAAGAAATAACTATAAGAACTGATAAATGAAAACATACATATTTGTATTGTTGTGAAGCTATTTTCTTGTGGCATTTTAAATTAATTACTATCTAACTGGGAATAAGCCACAATTAAAGGTAAAAATACGTTTATTGACGTTTTAATTTCCACTTCGGAAATCGTTTTCAAAATACAAACAGTAAATTAAACAAATTTTGTTTTTTGTTACTTAGTGAAAAGTTCTTCTAAGAATTTAATTTATCTGACTCATTTATATTGACAATTCAGACATACATTATGCATTTTAAAGTAGACAACTTTAAAATGGTATTGCCAAATAGTTGAGTTGCGCTCCTGGGACGACTTTACTTATAAGATAGTTCATTCGATTACATGAAATCAAATTTAACGTGAGAATATCCGTCAGAAAAAAATCATAGCATGTAATTCGTCTTTAAAAAGACAAACACGACATGGCATGATGACAGTAAAATTCTCCTGTTAGTGATTCCATACTAAATTACGACAGAAAAAAAAACAGGAAAAAAACCTCGTAATACTATCCCGACATGGTAAGTATTTGGTCGTGCATTTAGTTTACCTTCAATAAACACCAAACTCTGATTTTATATGTTTTCTTATTTAAAAAACATAAATGATGTATTCCTATATGTTTACTAACTTACTAATACTGGTATTTTCTTATTAATAACTTCCTCTTTCAATATTGGTAATTACATGCTATGATTTTTTCTGACGGATATTCTCAAGTTAAAGTGATTTTATGTAATCAAATGAACTATCTTATAAGTAAGTCGTCCCAGGAGCGCAACTCAACAATATTGGCAATACCATTTTACAGTCGTCTACTTTAAAATGCATAATGTATGTCTGAATTGTCAATATAAATGAGTCAGATAAAATTAAATTATTAGAAAATTTTTTTCACTAAGTAACAAAAAACAAAATTTGTTTAATTTACTGTTTGTATTTTGAGAAAGACTTCCGAAGTGGTAATTGAAACGTCAATAAACGTATTTTTACCTTTAATTGTGGCTTATTCCCAGATAAATAGTAATTAATACATATTTGTGCAATCAAAAAACCAAGAAGAAAGGTAAAGGCCAAAGAGACTATAACCAATATTTTTGAGCATACAGTGGAGTGAAAAAAAGAAGAACGAGCATGAGCAGGTGTAGGTATACTTGTCCATAAAAAATTTAAAGACAACATAAATAACCGCCGTTATGTGTCCGAAAGAATAATGCATATGAACGTCACAATGGACTATCAAAAATTTAATGTCATATCTATCTACAGCGCCCAATACCGAAAGGTACAAATGGGTCTACTGATTAAGTAAAGTAAAGTATCTATCTACAGTTATTAGGACCGCACAAGGACAGCACCAATAACACTTAATCCTTATGGGTGACTTTATTGTACGAATCGGAAATGAAATAGTTCCAGGAGTACAATGAAGATTTAATGAAAACCATATCAACGCACATGGAGAACTTATGACTAATCGCTGTATATTTAACGAACTAAGAATCAATAATACATTTTTCGACCATAAGTTCCAGTATAAATATACATTAGAAAACTACAGGGGGTACAACTCCATGATTGATTGATTTCATAGTAACTAATAGAAAAATGCATCCAAAGCAGATTTTAGATATCCGAACTTTAAACTCAGCAGACGCAGGGGAGTAAACACAAACTAGTACTAGCAAACTATTTAGTGCCTCTTTTGGAACAATCAACTAAACATACAAATTCAGCTACATTGCTTTATCTCCTTTTACCGACAATTAAAACATACCTTTTTATCCTATATTTGAGTTAATCCCGTTTTCATCAAAAATTGTCTTTTTTCCTTTTTCACGCCCAACATCGAATAGACCATGCTATTATTTTCATAACTAGCTATTTTTTTTTCAAACGGAATCAAATAAAACGGAGTTAAATATTTTCGGCATTGACTTTTTACTCTTTTTGTTACCAGGAGCCCATTTATTTAAAATAGTAATTATTTCTTATATACTCTGCAAAGTATATTGTGTTAAAGCCATGACACAGCTCTCCCACAAAGTCTCGTTTATCTTTTTAATATACGCTTTAAAGTAACTACCTGAAAATCTGCTTTTTCGTTTTCCTCATTTTCGTGGGCATATTTCCTGTAGGCAAAATGGATCCTTAAATTGATGTACACTGTCAAAATGGCTTACGGCTTATAAATAGTTCGTCCTGTCTTATTTGGTGCTTATTATGTATGACATTGAATACAATAAACGAAGTACACTTTAAAAATCTAGACCAAAATATTTGATTCTACTTTTTCTATGATGGCATTGTTAGACGAGAGCTTTATATATGGCTTAGGCGTCTATATTTTTTTATATTTAAAATATTTAATTATTTTAATCCCCTTACTCTGTTGCTGACATGCCGATGGTTGTATTCGCAAATAGCTTAAATTTTTTTGGGACCTACCGACTTTTTAGATTACGGATAGGTCCAACTGATTAAAAGACGCCGGTTTGGTTAATCCTCGGGTAAGTCTTTCTGGTACCAGACGGTTTTTGTTTGATACTTTGACAAACAAAATCGTCGAAAGCATTTTATGGTGTTTTTCTGTAAGAACCTAATCCAAAAGGACTTATCTTACATCACGTCCTAGCTAGAAGAGTCCCGTTATTTTCGATGTCGTTAACACCTTTTTGTCTTCTTAGAAACACATACAGGCTGGCCTGTCATTTTTGAGTGGGGGTTATCTCACCTTATTTTTGGGAAAGTTTGTAAAATTTTTAGAGGAAGAACATCACTTCGGTCGGCGATCTTTGAATCTTTGAGTAAAGCCGCTCGCTTATCTTACCGTTCTCTGTGCATTTTTGCTTTAAGTGTAATTTACTTTAATACCATATTAGATTAAATATTGGTATAAACTACCTTTAATTTAATTAACTTCAGTGCTTTCATAAATAGACTACGCTTTGGACATGCGTGTTATCCAAGTCATTTATATAAAATAAATGTGATTGAAGATGATAATTGCAAACATTGCGGAAAACTGGGTGATCTTGATCACATCTTTTTTGAATGCCCTAAGTTTCAACAGCATTCAAACTCTACTCTACAAAAAATTAATCGAATTTAATATGTATGCACCATTCAATATTCAGTCGCTACTGGCGACAGGCTCACAAAATATATATAATATCATTATAGATTTCTTGTCAGACACATGCATGGTTCTATAGAATTTGTACTCGAGCATGAAATTTTTCATGATCGTGTGGAAATTTAGATTTGTATCCTTTGTTTACCCTAAATGTTATAACACCTTATCCGTGGTCCAGATTTTGTTTGTCTACTAAGAATGTCTTGATGGGCCCCTAGACGAGAAGCAAGTGACCCTGTAAGTTTCCTTGTCGTATATTCTTCTATTAATTATCCGTTAGTTTTCGATTAGGGATAGAGTTGTGCATTTGTCTGATTGGAGAATCTATTGCAACTGGCTGAATGACTCATGTCAATGCCATTAAACAAAAAAAAAAAAAAAACTTCAGTGCTTAATACAAGTAAAGTGTTATAATAGCTTCAGTGAAGTCGTGCAGCGGTCATCGAGAATTACTGTAAGTTATCCTAATTAATTACCTTCAATTATCTGGGCGAATATAATGGTATGTAATCATACTACCTTTCACTATCTGGGCGAATCTGGGTTCGATTATTTCTTCTCTTGTAGTTAAGGTTAACTACTGATGAGATGGGTGTATGACATTAAAAGAATAGCCAGAACAAATTGGAAATATGTTACTCAGGATAGAGACCGATGCGATGGAAGGAGTTGGGAGAGGCCTATGTCCAAATATGGACGATAGAAGGCTAAGAAGGAGAAGAAGACCTAGTAAATACTTATATACATATATACAAAAAAATATATATACATAAAATACACACGAAAGTCATAACTGAAATGTACTGTAAGTACAGTACTAAAAAAATGAGTAAATCTGAGATATATCTCATTAATTATTACTAATCACAATTCATATCTAAATGATCCTCATCCTCTGAATTATCTTCTATATTAATTATCACCGGTTCAATATCTTCCTACAAATTATCCACCGCATACATTTTTTCTTCTACTTTCTTGACGTGGTTCACAAAATTATGCCACAGCTCTTTAGATAAGCTTCTTTTATCAATCGTTCTACTTTTTTTCTGTAAAATCGACGTTGTTTAAAGCCACATACCTTTTGACTTGACTACATACCATCTCAATCGGGTTTCAGCGGCAATGGTTAAAGCGGCAGTCTAAAAATATTAACGCCCATATTTTTTTGCAATTGTTTCAATGTACATGTAGTACTCGTCTTTAAATAAGCAAATGTTCTTAACAGAAAATGTTCTTTTCGATTAAGCAATCCATGATTTGCCTTTGTTGTGGGAGTGGTATGACGCATTATCCAAAACAAACAAACTTTCTTTGTATTTCGGTAAGTTTCGAATTAACTTTTTCTCAAACCATTCATCATACAAATCCCCGTCCATTTTGTCGTGTTAATCAGTGGTTCCCTTCTTGGCCAAGGTAGTTAACTTGGCTCATGCCACAAAACCAGTTCCGCTTCTAGCATGAAAAAAAAAAACAAATCGAGAAGCTCTTTGGGTTGGAGCTTTGAGTCCAATAGAGAGCCATTTTGTGAAGGTATCTTGTGAATTCTTAATCGTTATGTCCCTTCATTTCTTTTTGACTGAAGCACCGACATTAGAGCAAGACACATCGATATAAAAAAGGTTGACATCCTTCTTCCTCAATGTTTGTATTTGTCTAAAGTATATGTGTCTCCAAGATATGATATATTTTCTTTTCATTCACCCTTATTCCTAATAATTATTGAGTGCTTGTATAAAAATTTAAAAAAACAATGCATATCTTAACCTATAGTAACTCTACAGTATCTATAATATATATGACATTTATTTATTACTTTATTAGGCAACTACTACACTCACGTTTTACACTGTTTGTATTACACGTTTGTTTTGTATTCTTTTTGATTGACATAAGTAACATCTTCTTTTTTGTGTTGACTGAGTTGTAACAGTTGCTTCTCCTGTAAAGTTCGCCGTAAGGGATCTGGTTCAATTAGACAGTCCTACGTTTGATCTGCAGAGAATATGGGGCTTTATAAGTTGTTCTTCTGTTTCAATTATGAATGGACGTCTTTTTTCGTGTCTTTTTATGTTCCATTTTAGATGCAGGTTGGTCCAAACAACATAAGATGCTAGACAGCATACATCCAACATATTCATAAAATATGCGAAACTCCAACGGTTAGTTCTATGTTGGCACATATATTGATGCACCATCTGGTCAAGAAAGTCACCTCTTCACCTTTTGTTTTATTATAGTATAGATTAATCTCTGGTTTATGGTTCACCTCACCTCTAGTGTCATTCGAGTAATGCATTGTTGACAACACCATGACACTTTTTTTAGGCTTAGACACGTATGATACCAATGCCGCCTTTTTTGTGAATCCAAATGTAGAAGACAATTGCTCCTTATTCTTACACAATTAAAGTTCAGAAAGAATAAACTTTTTATTTTTTCTAACTGTGCCAACAATTGTTAAACCCTTCTTGTTCTTCTTCGCGTGCTATATCAGAAATAGCAGACGTTGATTATCACCATTACGAAGGCTTCTCGATCTTCTGTAATATCTAAGTATCTGAGTCCATTCACGAATGTTTTTTAACCAAGAACTTGTTCTGAAGAAGTATTCTTATGTGAATTATACTGAAAACTATTTTTCTTCCTATTTTGTACCGATTTCAATTCACCTTGCTGGGCATTTTCGCGGATGTCATAAATTTTGCGAACACTGACACCGCATATTTTAGAAACTTTTTCCACAGTAATAGTCAATCTGTCACCGTTTTTTAAGTTCAGATGATTGTTCACTACATTTAATACCACAAGTTTAACTTACACACTGAGAGTCATACCCCGTTTGAAATTCACGACAGATACCTACTGACGTCGGCTCCATAATGTAGGTACTTTCATCAGCTTGCAAAAATGAAATAGAACTGAGTTTTCATAGTTTTTGCTAACGAGTTTTTGGTCTAATGGCCAATACCCAAATCGACAAAGAGACATGCTTTGCGTGGTCAATGAGGATTCAAACTAATTCGCTTCTTCTAATGACTTTATAATGTTCTTTATTTCCCAAATAATGTGCTTACAATGGAAGCTATTAAAAATTGATTAATATAGATAAGCTATTTACAAAAAGTTTTTGATATATTAGACATATTTTTATATATTTATTTATAGTATTTTTTGTGAAATAACGAGAAGTCAAGAGACTCTCTGATAGCAAATTAGGTGAACCGCAAATTCAAAGCCTCTTGCTAGAGGCTTTTAACGACCCTAGAAGTACATTTTTACTTCGACATGCATCTACGATTCACCATTGAAATTTACCATCTTTTTTTCACTCTTTACGTAGAGAAAGACGTTTAAATGAAAGTAAAAGATTGCATTTCATTTCGATCGGAACTCCACCAGAGCCCGACACGTGTTTCGGGTTATTCAACCCATCTAGCGTCATTGATAGCCTCTAGCAAGAGGCTTTGAATTTGCGGTTCACCTAATTTGCTACCAGAGAGTCTCTTGACTTCTCGTTATTTCATATAGATGTCGCTGCTAGCGTACCCTGGTTATTATTTTAGTTATAATGGCCAACTACTAGACTGCATTTCATTTCGGTTGAACTTCCACAAGAGCTCCTGACGATGGGTTGAATAACCCGAAACACGTGTCGGGCTATGGTGGAGTTCCGATCGAAATGAAATGCAAGCTTTTACTTTCATTTATAGTATTTTTCTTTGTTATTGTTCAAATTCACAATCTGACTCTCTTAATTATACATCGATGATTGAATCATGCGTTAGTTGAAAAAATAATGATATTCTTTTATTTACCGTAGGCGATTGTTGTGTACGCGTATATTCCAGTATGATTCTTAAATCCGATATTGATGCGTCGCTCGGAGACAACCGGCAACGAAGTCGGCCGTGTAGAAATACATTGTCTATCTTACTTTCACTGCATTCTAACTGTGGCTTCTACTATAGTCAGTGGCGGCTCGTGGCTTGAGAGACAAGGTCGGCAAGGTATTTTTTGTCTCCTCAGATAGGTATACCGTCTAATAAAGACTTCAATCATCATAGGAGATTTTTTGTTTTCTTGTTTTTTTTGTTTTTTCCTATAAATTTAGAACCTAAACATGTTTATAAATTAACTCTAGTCTACGTTGTTTGGAAGTAGCAAAATGGGTAATAACGTCATCGTAAAATTTATTAGAGTTTTGGAGAGATTTTAAAAGTTTTTTTTTCTATTGACATTTGAGACAAGCTTGACATTCTCTCTTGTTTCATGGTATTTCGACAATAAGTTTTGATTCTTTTGAGGCAAGAGAAATCTCGTTCATTTGAGGCAGACGTTGGTGGTAATGAGAGAATTAATGACAATAATTTATTAATTTCGGTAACAGTTTGTTGTAATGAATTGCAGTATATAAAATTATACATATCTTGTAACTTATCCCATCTTCCGAAAATATTTGGATCAGCATATAAAACTTTTAATTCATTTTCTAATTTTATTTTATTAAAGAATGATGGATAATTTTTAATTAACCTGTCTAATAAATATCTTGGAAATTCTTTGGCGTAACTTTTAAATTTTGAATCGTCAAAGAGGTCAAAAATTTGCAAATCTTCAAAATTCGAAAAACGAGTATCTATTTGCATAATAATAGTATCCAAAATTTCAAAATATACTCGTTTTTCGAGATCTGTTTCTGTGTCATGCCTTTGTCTTTTTTTTGGGGGTTCGGAAATATCAAGCGAGTCCAAAACGTCACTGCGTATATACTGGAAATTACTATCATTACGAAAATCTCTGAGATTTTGCACCAGTCTTGTTATTCTATTTTTGGAATGAATAATGTCAGTTAACTGATTTTGAACAACATTGAATATCAAATCGGTTTGGGTAAACACTTTCTTAAAAATATTTAAAAGTATGTTAAAAGAGTAATCATTTAATAAAGTTTTCAAACCGATTGCTTCACGGATCGAGATATCATCACTTTCAAAATCGTCACATTCAATAATAAAATCAAAAACTTCCAAAAGCTGTTCACGAAAATCTGCTACAGTGAAAACTAACCGAGATTTAAAATTCCATCGCGTCTGACAAACTGTTGGCATTTTTTTCGAAACAAACCGTTCTAAAACATTAGTCCGTTTAGGCGAGCTTGAGAAAAATGAAGCAAATCCGCTTAAACTGGCAAAAAAAAGACGACATTCTTTAATTTTTTTACATGTATCTTGCAAAACTAAATTCATTCTATGCGCATGACAATGAGTAAATAAAGCTTGCGGTGCAATAGTTTTAACTTTTGCCTGGAGACCATTTAATTCACCAGACATCACGGCAGCGCCGTCATAAGTTTGCCCTACCAATTTATTTTTGATATCAAAAAATTTTAATCTGTCCTTTAAAACACCAAAAATATGTTCTGCCTTATGGCTTTTACTCACGTCTGTAAAACCTAAAAACCTCTCATAGATATTACCACGTAACGCGTATCGAACAACAATTGATAATTGTGAATGACATGATATGTCGGTAGTTTCATCTACTTCTAGTGAAAAGCAAATGGTTTCCTGAATCTCAGATTCAATAACGTTACTCAAAATGTAACTAATTGATTCTATTAATTCATTCTGGATTGTTTTAGATACACCGCTAAATGTCTTCGAATCAGAAAGTAAATTAGAAAATTCCAAATCGTATTTCTTAAACATTTTTATTAGTTCTCTATAATTACCTTGATTTAACGAATGCTCCGATTCATCGTGTCCCCTAAAAGATAATTCCTGACAACTTAAAAAAATTACAATATCAATTAAACGACGTAAAACTGCGTGATTATTTTTTACAATTTCGTTATGTTTAATAGCATTTTCACGTTGGGCATTATCTAATGAAACATAGATATTTTGTTTTCCAAATAAATCTAATTTAATCTGGCTGTAAGTATGATCTTTCGAAATATCATGTTTATGTAAAGCCCTAAATAATTCCTTTAAATTATCGTAACCAGATTCACACCACGGATTTTGATGTTTGCCCCTATTTGTCGAAAATAAAATGCAAGGCCAACAGAAAAGTTTGTTTTTTATTTCACTCCCGGTAAGCCATGAGTACTTGCTGTACCAATTATCTGAAAATGATCTATTACTTCCCTTACCCGCACTAATATTTATAAGCCGGGACATTTTAGGCAAAGGACGCCCCTTATTTTTAATAACAATTTGTTCTTCGTATGGAATAGATGAAAACCCATTATGCAAAATATAATTTACAATATCAGACTTATCAATACTTACAGTTTCTCCCATGGCTTGCATTTTTTAGGTTAATTTACCTGAATTTGTTTACACTTTAATTAAAAAAAAACTTCTAATATGTCAAAAAACCCTTTAACCTTTAACTATTTACGGCAGACGTAACGTATCACAGTATTACTTTAGAAAATAAAAATGAATCACAAAAAGACAGGCTAGTTCGTGCACTGAATATCACTTTACTTCAGTTTACTACATATATGAAATAACATTTCGTCCCACGCTCGCAATGTACAGTTCGCGACCAATCACCAATCCAAATGAAACATCGGCAAATTTAAATTAGCCGTACTTGGTAATTAAGTTCATATGGAAAGAAATGTATATTTGGTTGCTAATCAACCAATATTCCGTTGATTTTTACAAGTAAAGTCAAGGTTGGGATAGGCTAGCCGAAAAAACAAAACGTGCCTTTTTAAGAATTCATAGGCGGATGGATGTCTCCGATATCGGAATCATCTATTTGAAAAGTGTTTACGCAGGGATCACTTAACGCTCAGATTGGACGAATTCTTTTAAAAACCATGAATAAAATTTAGTCTGGTCGAATTCTTTTAAAAACCATAAATAAAATTTAGTCTTTATTATCTCACATATAATTTTTTAGTTCACAAAAACAAATGACATCAACTGATTACCTGCCACAATTATTTATTGAAATACTGATCAAATTAAATATTAAAATAATCTATAATATCTATAAAGATACCCTGCCGACCCTGACCAGCCGCCACTGACTATAGTGTTAGAAATTATCCATGTGTTAACACTGAAAAATCATTTGGATCATTACTGACAGGACGTAAAGGATGACTATTTAAGACAGCCTTTATTTGTTTAAGTATTATAAAAACTTTTTCATAGGTTAAAACATGTTCGCCTATGACTCTAGACAAATGTATTTTTGCGCTTTTTATGATAGCTTCAAATAATCCACAAAGAGAACAACGTCCTCTATTCTCTAACAAAAAAGACATTTTAAAAGAACATTATGAATAACACGTTTGGATGAAATTTAGAAAAGCTTTGTGACAACGCAAAGTGCGTATCTTGAATACCTGTATAAACTTCCAAAATAAGCAATTTGATAAAATTACTTTTGAAAGGAAAGAGAAGAGGACAGTATTTGACATTTCTGATTTCTGATTGAATAAGTCTTCTGCCCAGTCTTAGGAGATTATTTGAATAAAAAAAAAGGTTTTAGTTTTTTTTTAATATATGAATTTGACCTTATTACCCTTGACCCATTCTATTTGCTCTTTTAGATTGTAATTTAATAATCATTGTATTATAATTTATGAGCTGTAAATAATTTTTAGATTTCTAACAGTGTAGCATGAAAAAGCGAGCGAGACAGATAGATACATCCCTATTTGTTTGCATAAAATTTTACCAGATATATTCAAATAGGCAGGCACTTTAATGCCAGGCAAAATGGAAAGTCAAACAGACAGGCTTTGATCAGCCAGAGTTCTCCTGTGATATTAAATTTTGCGATGCTCTTATAAATAAATGAGAAAGATGAAGGAGTAACATGTGGAATTGGTATTTAGGATTTTGGAAATGCTTCTTGAGGGCATTAAAAATTTAAACGGTTTAAGTAACTGAAAATGATTAGTCCTTTATGGATTGTTAAGCAAAGTAAAATCAGTAAAATAATGTACTAAAGAAATAAACTCACGCAACTCAAACTTGTTTAAAACTTTTAGAACTGGAATAAATATACATATACACAAATGTCTTGATCGCCCTAGATATTTTCACTGATAATCGTATTAAATTTGAAACTCTGGTAGATGTTATCTGTTTATTTTGTTATGTGCTTCATTTGATTTTTTTTATTTCGAATTAACGTGTCGTGACATCTTTGGTCATTGACAAGAGAGCAAAGGTAACAATAATACAGAGTTATGAGTATTTACATTACAGATACTTAAGCACTTAATAACAATAATATGTAAATTGTATTCTGTTAAACAACTGTGTAATCTTGAAGAAGTCTATTAGGCTCTTGAGTCGGCTTTAACAGTTTAGAACAAACTAGTGTTGACATTCTGTAAGGATTTTCTTGACGGTGATAGGAATATCGTTGTAGTGGGAGCTTAACAGTTGGTCTGTAGAGGACATAAGATGACCGTGTGTCAAACGTGTGTCATATCTTTAATCTTCGTATTGTTATTTGATCTCTTATGTTCATGGATGCTAGGGATAAATAGCTGCAAAACTTTAGATTCTATTTCTCTAAGCATTGTGTCTCTTGTCCAAAGTTCCTGCCAGTTACCTTGAATATGCCTTTTGAATTTTGAATTTATATCTTTTTGGAGCTGTATGTATGTAGACTGTAGACTAAAACACCAAACGTTGGCGCTCGACTATCCATTGGCACACAAACTTTTAAACTGTAATAAATAAAAAAAATAATAAAAAAAAATAATTATTAAAGACAATAAGTCAATTATCTGAAAAAATTATACATATTTCAAATCTGGTAACATTTCCCTTGGTACTAAACGACTGCTCGTACTTGTTGCAATCAGTGTGGCTCGTGTTTTATATGAATGTTGTGGTGACTGTATCAAACAAGGTAAGATTTTAAGATTTTGGCAAGGATAGTGCAATGTTAAACTACTTTGTAAATCAGGTTAATTTTTGTGGTGAAGAGAAGAAGACCGTCGCTATGAAGTATGACATTCCAAGGCAAACACTTTAATAAACCGTTTAGGTCATAAATTGTCAAAATCAGAACTTGGAAAAAATACGTATCTAACAAAAGATGAGCAAAACAAACTGGTCTAATGGATTTTACATAGCCATAAAAAGGCTTCCACGAAGAAAGGTTGATATTTAGGCCTCTGTAAAAAGCTTTTTGGATGTAGATAATAGAACCACTTCATTTAAAAAGAACATTGATCAGATTGACAAGATAATATTGATAGGTTAACAAACGGAGTTTTTATTTAGATTCATCAGCAACTTTTTATTTTGATGTTTTCTTTTTCCGATGTTTACAAGACTAGATAAATACGTAGTTCTCTTATTATTGCTACCCATCGCCCAATATTCTTTAAATAAAGTGTGTCTTGTAAAATCATTACACTTTTCCTGGCATTTTAGGTGACAATTCGTTAGTGGTTTGCACTGTCTTGTTTCAACTTCTTTTTCTTTGCCGATCATAACAAAGTTTAGCACATTTAAACATATTAAAAAGTTCTTCTAGGCAGAATATGGAGCTTGTAAGTCAAGTTTAGAAAGTCGAAAATTTAAAGGATTAACTTAAGTTTTTTGTACTTTTTTTCCAATTATTGCTATTTTTTTCAACAATAAACATTAAATTTTCAATTTCTACCTAACTAAATATTGTGTAAAATTGAATAACGAAACTTTTAACTTCTTATAATTTTTTTCTCTAGGATCAATATTTTCCGAATTATGAACGAAAATAGGAGCAAAAAAATGAGAAATTTTTAATTGTTTTCAGATTTTGTTAAATAAAAAAAATTAGCACAGGGTTTGCACCTGGCGCATATCGTGATTTTCGATATTGTGTACATCCTGAAGAGATTCTAGCAAAAAAAAATAGCTTCCTGTGGAAAATGTCCATTATGGTTTGAATTTCTACAGATCCCGCCTAGTCTAATATGTCAAGTTATTCTCCTTTGCATGCAATGAATGATAAAATTTTGATTTAGATTTAAAGTCATTGGACACCAACTCATATCTAGATAACGGTGTTATTATTGACTTATGTTTCTTTGACAACCACAGATGAACATGTTTTTCTACAGCGTATTGTACTTTTCTCATTTTTCACTAAATGTATACTTGTATCCCTTTCACTTGTACCAACGAATTAACCCTCTCATGCACACAACCGCCTTGAGGAGGACTTGATCAGAGTCATATTAATATGAATGGGCGAAATTCTGGTTGCATACCTACTTAAAACTGTTTCAAGGAGGGTATTTATATGATAGCGATGTCCGTAGTTTTATATGTCACAGAGCAGCCGAAGCGGGTAGTTGTATGAGAACAACTAGTATTGGGCAAAAACACTATTTGGAGCGAATACACATTTTTAGTCAAATAAGTTCTTGTTTGTGGACGTTATGTGAAGCTGAAAAAATTATAGGTGAGTAGTTAAATACCTTTATTACACATTTTTTATCTGATTTAAGTTGAATCAATTTCGATATTTCTGTTATGCCCCATTTTCCATACTCCGCCTGTAGGCGGACTTGTGCAATCTGGCAAAGTAACAATTTATTTGATGACATAACTAAAGCTTTATGAGATGTGGTACAGTACATTTTTTTTCAGACATGTCACAACGAGGTTTCAGAATGTCTGAAATGACTGATGAAGGAATCTGAGAGATGTTGAATTATATACCTGAAATGACTGACGCAGAAATCTGGAAGATGCTGAGAGTGACTATGATTCTGATGGTAACGATAGTTTAGCTGATCCTGTTGCTGAGAATGCTGCTGATTTAAGCGCTGATGAAATGGAATTATGTAGCATTTGCAAATTCATTTATTGCTTTATATATATTTAAATCCCCTCGTATATGTATTAAATTGAAATCCCTTCATATATGAATTAAAATAACGGAGAATTTTTTTTTATATTTCTCAGTTCCTATCCTTCAAGTTAAAACCCAAATAGTATTTCGTTCTTTTAAGTCGCCAAGTCGATAATAAACCATTTTATTGTTTGTGTAACCTTGGAAATCTTTTTTGGGTGGTGCTAGAAAGATAACCAATGGAGACACTGCGGACGGCAGCCAGATGGTTGGTGGAGAGCGAGTCGTGGGTTCGAAACTAGCTTTTGGAACCGGGAATGGATCCAACGGAAGAAATAGGTAAAGATAGGATAAGAGATATTAGAAAAGATACAGAAATAAACAAAAAGATAGATGGGTAAAATTTCCAAAGATAAGAGAAGATAGAAACAGGGCGCCACTTAATTTTTTGGGGTTAAGGAGAAAATTAAGAAAACCTTAGAAAAGAAAAGAGATAAGAAAAGATATTTAGGTTCAGAGATCAAACCCAAGGAAAGATACCAACAGTAAATAATCAAATAAATCTGGTCAACGCAATATATAAACAAATAATAAATATATTAAATATTACACTTACTTACCTACGAAACTTAATCTGCCTGATCTTTCTACAGTTCAAAAGCATAGTAATATTTAAAGATAGTAATTGTTCAGAGCTATTATTTTATCAGGGAACTTGTTAGGAGCCGACAAATAAAATACATGCATAAAACAATAACAATATATTAAACACAAAATTATGATTCTGCTAAATGCAACACAAGTAATAAAATACACAACTATGAAATGGTGTTATATATGTATACAAATTAAGCAATAATGTAATAAGAAAATACCTTTACCAAGATATATAAGGCAATCATATACAAATATAGTTTGGCGTATCTCGAGATATCATAGGAAAGATAATGAACAAAAATTATAGGAAATACAAAAGATAGCAAAAATTACTTTACTCTAAATGTACAAAAATACAAAAAGGTTACAGAAATAAAAACATAAACCAAACCGCTCTTGTTTAAGTCAATTAACTATCTCGCACTATTATTTAATAAACAATTGAGACTTGTATGTTCATAGGTATTATTTATAGAAATTTATTGAATGGTTCTTTAAATTACATTAAAAATCGGCAATCTACAGGTGAAGATATGGATGATACGTCCAGATAATGGCAGGTGATATGATACCATACCATATTACTCGCCTAGATAATTGTAGATAAAGATTACTTACAGTAGATCTTGACGAAGGCAGCTTAATTCACTAAATTTAATACTTTTCTGGTACTAAATGCTGAATTTATTAACCATTAAAGGTAGTGTACAACTATATATAATTTAATATAGTCTAAGGAAAGAAAACTCAAATATGAAGTGTACACACACTTAGAAAATAATTCACAGCGACGATATGATAAGAAAAATTCTGAGCAAAGCGTAAACACGAGATATTGGCCTTAACTCAACAACGGCCCACCAAAAAGTCTCACGAGATATTACCTCACTCAACAACTGCCCACCAACAAGTAAGTTGGTTCCACTAAAAATTTCACCAACTGTCCCTGAAAAAGGAAGAAGAAAATATTCCTCCCACTCAAGAATGATAGGACAGTTGTATGTGTTTCTCAGAAGGTAAGGCTTTAACGACTATTGGAAAGTTTGAGGTAAAAATAATCGGTATTAACAATTGGACATAATAAACAGACAATACCAATTTATGAAAAGAAACCGAATACCAAAAAGCATTATACTCTTTTCATAATGAATATTATGACGGAAGGATTAAAAACCTTTTCTAATTAGGGAATTTCATTTTAGCTTGGTATCTACAATATTATTTTCCTATGGTAAACACGGGGATTCCTAATCATTGGCGTATCGCATGGGGGTAAAAGGAATTAAAAATAATTTAATATATTAATAATAAAAAAAATGTTACATTTGTTTATAAATTCTTGCGCCTGACCCCCTTGCCATTTACTTATCCACGACCCCAGCTCTTCTATGAGTGCAAGCAACAAACCCTGAGTGCCGTTCGCATACGTTTCAATTTATTTTGCTTGCCCTATCTTAACTCCCATAATTTCTGTTATCAATTTTCCACCCCCATAACTTAACCCTATGTGGTAGGCAAAATATACTCGTTACAATCGGATAGTGCAGCTTCAACAGTTGCCCAGATAATTCAAGAACAATCCAATACAGATCAACTAGGGACCTTAGAGGTAATTACTATTTAAATTGGAATAAGCCCCAACGAGATGGACAGATGACATAAAAAGAGTGACTACAAATTGGATTCAGATGGCGCAAAATCGGACTAAGTGGAAAAGCATGCGAGAGGCCTATGCTCAGCAGTGGGCGTTAGAGGCTAGTTGATAATGATGACGGAGCCATAATTAAAGGTTAAAGTACGTTTATTGACGTTTCAATTTCCACTTCGGAATTTCAACGATTTACGAAGTGGAAATTGAAACGTCAATAAACGTACTTTAACTTTTGATTGTGGCTTATTCCCATTTAAACAGTAATTACTGTAAAATTTCACAAGAAAATAGCTTCAGGTTATCAGAGGTGTTGCAAGCACCAAGCGTATCTGAGGAAATTCCAGTATAGGGAGCCTCACAACACTTTCAGCGACAGAAACGTCCTTGAACGCTAAAATTAACGAAAGAAGATGGTGGTCCAGTAGTAGCAGTTCGTGGTGTAACAGATGATGTTGTTCCTACGTAAAATAATTCTAGCGAATTTAAATCTATTATTTGGGAAAGTAAACACCTTCAAATTCATGTAAATGAGGTGGTATTTGGGCCAAAAGCAGTTTTCAGAAAAAAATAAAAATTAGCCACTTCATACGAATGTGTTTTTTATTTTTTATTTAGCCCACATATTCGTCGACGAGCACAACAGCAAAACATTCCCAGGATAATCCGTTTACATCTTTCTGAAATATGTGGTATAGAAACTGAGAATATTGCTCCCCAGAATCAAACTCATGGACAATGTACGTACTGCAGCACTACAAAAAGTCGAAGAACAAGATATTCTTGTGCAAACTGTAAAGGAACATCTGGCGGAATTATGTAGGCATTGTTTTGAAAATTATGGTGCCCAAAATTTGGAATAGTTTCAGTAATCTGAAAATTTTGAGAGTAAAATTTTATTTTCCCTGTTTATTAACTAACAAGTAACTGATTTATGTTTTAGTGGAACCAGAATTTATTTTGTTTGTTATAATTATTTTGATTTTATTAAAAGCCTGTTCATAAAAATGACACTTTTTTTAAAACCCCCTTAAAATTATTAAAATGACAAAAAAAAAATATAAATTTTATATGTATAGAGAATAATATACACAATTATTATTACAAATATTTAACACCTACAGCAAATTTCTATTTTTTTTTATTTTAGAAAAAGTCTGTTTGTTAGACCGACGTTATCAACAAATTTTAAATTTTTCACGTTATCTACGGAAGGTTAATTGATGCGTTAACGGAGACGGTCGTGGTCCAGTTATCACCTTGGATACAAACAAAACGAGTACCTACTTTTCAATTAATTATACAAAATCTATTACTATTTTATAAATTGTAATTTAACTATTATATATTTCTTACTCATAATAAATTTATTAAAAATTTCCTATTAAAAGCTTTAAAATCTCATTTTGCCGACGTATTTTTAGCAGCAATATTGTCCTCGTCTTTGTAAAAAAAAAAACCTTCCTGATACTTAATAAAAATTGAACCTCCAGTAAAATTAATTCATTTAAGGAGTTTTAATTACGAGAAAAAACTTCAGACGATAGTTTCTGAGCTCAAAATTAGATTACACCGCCCCTTTTTATTACGGTAAGTACTGTACGCCATAATGAACTTAACCAGAAAGATAATATGGAGGCAGGAAATTATAATCATCTCTCTTCGCTGTTCTCGCTTTTGTTTTGATTAATTTAGGTTAAATTCTTAATAAAATCTTTTGAAACCTATCATCAACAGAGGTGGGCCGGTAATAGACAAAAGGAGAATGGTCTTTAATTGTTTTTTTTTGTGTGTTTCTTTTACGACTGGCGTTTCGTCTTTGTCGAAATTAATTACAGAGAAAAAATGAGAAATTTGTAGGTGCTCTTTGGAAATATCTGTAAATATATATTATACAGTGTGTACACAAAAAAAGTTAGTTTATATTATTTTGATTCCTGATAAGTATTTAATTCCTGAAAAATTTTTGATAAAAGTTTATTTTACCAAATTATAATAGGTTCACAATTTGTCGATAGCTCACTACAAGTTTAACCCTAATTAGAGAACTTAAATACAGAGAGGATAGGTAACACGATATAATAGTAAAAACCAATCTGAAACTGACGGTTTAAGATATTTTCGACTAACCCACCTTGTATCTGAAGGAATACAATACAGCAGTCAACCTTAAGATTCGATTACGAAGGTATTTTGGTTACAGATGACCGACCAGTGTCGTAAAGTATATGATTGAAACATTTATTCGAACTGAATAAATATATTTTTTAAATTGTATTTATGTAAATTGTATTTTTGTTTTAATAAAACTTCTTTATTTTATTTAAAAATAAAAAGTTTCTTGCTATATGTAAAAGATACGTTTATTTAATTAAGGGGAAAGGTGCCTAATGTCGCCTGGCAAAATTTTCAATGTATTTTAAATTTATCCATTATTTTCGAATCCGGAGAAAACTAATAAATATTTTTGAAAAATTTAAACGCAGAATGAAAGATTACATTATTACTAAGGGCAAAAAGTCTCTGAAAACTTCTACAATGTTTATTTTAATATGTTATGTAACAGGGGTGAAAATAAAAGAGAAAATATAGTATAATGTTTAATTGAAAATATTGCATGCGAAAGAAACTTTTTATTTATTCAAATGAAAATATTTCATTCTGCCTTTAAATTTTTCAAAAATGCTTTTTAGTTTTCTCAGCATTCAAAAAAATGGATACATTTAAAACACATTGAACATTTTGACAGGCGACATTTTGCGCCTTTCTCCTTTAATACCTTACAATTACAACTACTATTACTTACCTTATATAATTAAGATTAGGAAACTATTCAAATTCAAAATAAATTGGATCAACTTCGGAATCCGAGTCGTCTTGAGGGTTAATAATTAGCGGTTGTGTCTCTACGGTCGCATGAATTATGTTATCAAGATCCCACATTTTTTGTTCTTCTTCTATTGCATGTCTTATTCCATCTTTCCAGTTTTGTTCTGTAATATGTTGAAAAGACTCGTATAACAATTCTCGTACAGCTTGTATTTTATATGACGTATTTTTTCTAGCCACATAACTTTTCATTTGTGCCCAAATGAGTTTAATTGGATTTATTTCGCAGTGGTAGGGTGGAAGTGTAAGAACTGTGATGTTTCGCCTTTCCGCCATTTTGTCAACTACGTTGACCTACGTTGACTTGAACTAAGATTTGTGTTGCCGGGCAATTTTTAAAAGTTCTGCTTTTACCATTCCATCTTCGTAAGGCAGATACTTATTCCGCAGCCAGTCAAGAATATCCTGTTTCTTCCACCCAGTCGTTGGAAGTCTTTCTACTAGTCGAGAATGATAAGGTGCATTATCTTATACTATAATTGAATTTGGTGGTATGTGTTCGATCATCTGCTCCAAATACTCTTCGAAAGCATCAGCTGTCATCTTCTCGTAACAGTCTTTTGTGCTTTTGGACTGAAATTACAACAAACTAGAAATTATTAATCTACTGCCTTTACCGGAAGTAGGGAGATACCAGTAGACCAACCTTCTATAAAGGCTTGCCTGGAGCTTAATATATTTCTATCTGAACAAATATTTTTTAGAGTATGAGTTTACCCACGTTTCATCCTGGTAGAAGAGTAACCTTTCTTCAGCTCGGAATTTTCGTATGGATCTTAGATAATTTCTTCTCGTCCTCGTCAATCAAAAGTGATTTTCGGTCTGATTTTTCCCACCGAAAATTTAATTCTTTTAAAACTTGCCACAATTTAGTTCATCCGATATGAGGTAAATCCGTTTCGTCTCTAACTTCTTGTAAAATTTTGTTTAGGTTTGGTATTTTTTTTTTTTTTTGAAAAAAAAAGCCATGAAATTTTCTTCGAATACCATTTTTGGCAAATTCATCAATTTCAATAGGCCTTTTCCCTCTCTTTAAGTGTTCGTTTGTGTTTGGATTAGCTATACCGTGTTTTTTCTTTCTGATAGGAACCTATATATAGTTGACTCCCCTACGCCAGTCATGTTGGCACAACTTTCGACTATGTTGCGAACAGCGTTTATGCATTCTGAGAAACCAGAGCATCGTGAACATTCAGGACAATAGTCATCTCTCTCAACAATCCAACAAAACGAGCACGAGCGAAAGTTACGTATATGTTCGTAGTTATATGGAATAAAAAATCACTCACGCACTGCATATAATTTGAAAAATAAATAATTAAGACGCTAATTACTGCTGTAGACGCGGAAACACCGACGAGCCGTAAATTACACGCGATCAAAAACGTACTAAACCAAAAAATTGTTTTCGTTCATAATAACTTCACCCTTTCAAGTTAAGTTTCGAATATAATCTGAACAGACTTTAATTAAAATACAAGCCTATTAGGGAGACTTAGTACAGCAAACATATGCGAGACTTCTGCAATTAGAGAAGAAATTTTAAAGAGACACAAACCTAGAAAAAGAAGAGGTGGTGTTGTGCGCTCGTTGTTGGTCTCAAGGAATCTACTTGGAGTAGATTACAATAACTTTAAAAACAAATTCTTATATATGAAAATAAAGGAAGGTAGTCAGATATATTCGAAACTCCAAGAGAGCCAAAAAACAAAGGCATCAAGGTTTTTGCATCCAACCTCATCGAACGCCTCGAACACATACGTTTCACAACCAAATTTTAGTAGTACTTTAAAGAAAGCCCCTCCTCTATGAGTAGTAAGCTCTATGAAAGGATGCTGCGAGTACGCAATAGACGACATGATTGAGAGGTCAGGTGGTTTATCTCGGAGGCAATTTGGTTTTTGTAAAGAAAAATGCACGGTAGATAAAATCATGAGTGTACTCGAAGCATTGCGTAACAGAGGGAATGAACATCAGTGGGCGGCCCTGCTGTTGTTTTATGTTAAGAATGCTTCAATACGCCGCAGTGGAACGAGGTAATGAAGGCAATGGAGGAGAGAGAATGTCCTGGTTACCTGATGAATGTTGTGGCGTAGTATATGTCCGAGAGAAGGATTATGGTGGAAAAGGGCACGATCGTGGACGTGACGGCCGGGGTACCCCAGGGATCTGTCTTGTGCCCGACGCTATGGAATCTGGCATATGACGGGGTTATGCTCTGTGAATGCGGAGAGGGTACAACCCCCTTCGCATTCGCGGATGACCTCGCTGTACTGGTAGTAGCCCGGGATGAGCCAGATTTCAAATCCCGGGTTCGGAACGCAGGTGGCGTCGTAAAGAAATCGATGAGGCAGCACGGACTGAAACTTGCGACAGAGAAAACCGAAGCCATCATTCTAAAGGGGACAAGGAACAGGCAAAGTGTTGAATTAAAATGTGCGGGAGTATGTCTAACACCCAAGAAACAAGTAAAGTATCTAGGAGTGACGTTGCACCAGAATAGAAAATGGGGGGAGCACGTTCGGGAGGTGGTCCGAAAGGCTGCGAATAGTGCGGCTGCGTTGGGGAGGGTGATGCCGAACATTGGAGGACCCAAATCCGAAAGGAGGAGGGTCTTACACGGTGTTGTACAGTCTATCGTCCTCTACGCGGCACCAGTCTGGAGCGAGGCGGTAGAGATAACGACCTATAGGAGTCTCATGAAACGAGTAGACAGAACAAGTCTGTTGCGAGTGGCATGCGCCTACAGGACTGTGTCTGCGACAGCCTTATGGACCATCACTGGATGTGTTTCGTTGCATGTTTTGGCGGTGAAAAGAAAAGAGCTTATGAGAGAAGTTGCCCAAACATTACTGCGGCTGAGACAAGACAGGTAAGGGAAAGGTCAGTTGAAAGATGGCAAGAAGAATGAAACAACACGGAGGATGTGGCACAGTGGACGAAAATACTGATCCCAAACATAAGAGCTTGAGTGGACTGTGGCCACAGGCGACTAGATTATTTTCTTACGCAGGTTCTCACAGGACACGGGTGTTTTAGGGCCTACCTCTATAGGATCGAAAAGGCTGATACAGATGAATGCCTATACTGTGGATACTCGGACACTGTGACACATACGATGTTAGATTGCAGCAGATGGATAATGAAAAGGAGCAGAATGGAGAGAGAGACAGGTGTGAATTTTGTTACAGTGAGAGAAATGATTGAGAGAATGATTGAAAATAAATTTGGTTGGATTAACATACACAGTTATATCCGTGCAGTGATCAAGAAAAAGAAGAGGAAGAAAGACAGTTGGACCAACGGCAAAGGTAGAGTGAATGATGCTGAAAGGTGAAGTTAGAACAGTGGGTCACACTGGTTGAGTTAGAATGCGTGAGTCTGACTGTGGGGAAGGACGAAATGCCCGTCTGGGAATTATGCCGAACTAGGAGCGATAAGGGTCTTCTACGCGCTACCTGGAAAGAGACAGGGAGCCTCTTTGCTGATGAATAGAGTGTGGATGTGTATGAATTGAACTTCCTAAGTGTCGCAATTATGGCCTAGATTAATTTTTAATGTAACGAAATAGTTAGAAGTTTGTTGGTATGGTATGATATAAAGCAATAACCTCTGTGCTGAGGTATGAATTATTCTTCTTCTTCTTCAAGTGCCCTGTCCGTTGCGAACGTTGGCTATTAACATGGCAATTTTGATCTTGTTTGCGGCGCTTCTGAATAGTTCGACCGATGTGAGCCCGAACCACTTCCGCAGATTTTGGAGCCACGAGTGTCTTCTCCTGCCTGGCCCTCGCTTACTGTCTATTTTTCCCTGGACAATCAATTGTAGCAGACGGTACTTATCGTGTCTCAATATGTGGCCTAGATATTCAAGCTTTCTTTGTTTAATTGTATTCACGATTTCTTTCTCCTTTCCGATTCTTTGGAGTACCTCTATGTTGGTGACATGTTCGGTCCAGGATATACGAAGAATGCGTCGGTACACCCACATTTCGAATGCTTCTAGTTTTCTCGTTAGCGTCTCCGTCAGCGTCCAGGCCTCCACGCCATACAGCAAGATCGGAAAAATGTAGCATTTAACTATACGTAGTTTTAGGGGAAGAGACAAATCCTTGCTTATGAGGAGCTTTTTCATATTGCTAAATGCTGCTCTAGCTCGTTCTATTCTCGCCTTAATTTCTATGGTCTGTTCCCATTTTGCATTTACGTTGGTGCCAAGGTACACATAAGATTCTACATGGTCAATTAATATGTTACTTATCCGTAATTGTCGAGCAGGTTGTTGCTTTTTGCTTATCAGCATCCACTTTGTCTTCTTGAAGTTGAGGCTCAGGCCGTATTCCTCACTAACTGAATAAAGTCTTTCCATTACTTGTTGTAATTCGTCTATGGTACTGGCAAGGATCACCGTGTCGTCGGCGTATCTTATATTGGTTCGTTAACTCGCCGTTTATTTTAATGCCCTCATTTGCATTTTCCATACATTTGTTAAATATTTCCTCGGAATACATATTGAATAGGAGTGGGGATAATATACACCCCTGACGGACACCCCTTTTGATCTGCACGCTTTCAGTGAGTTCGTTGCCAATTTTTGCTCTTGCTGTTTGACCCCAGTATAGGTTTGCCACAATTAATATGAATTATTAAGAGATTATAAATTGGAGATTTGATCTCATATGAGCACAGTCTATTATAAGTAGTTAACTAACCAACATCATGTGTAATTACTAGTAGCTGTCAAAGTACTGCATAACTTCAACCTTTTATTATATTTATCATCGTCGATCGACAAGAAGCGAACAAAGGGGCATTTACAAACCGATTCCAACCTCATAATTACGTGCGAATCTTTCCAGGCTTCTTTCTGGATTAGAATTAAGGAGCATTTGATATTGTTTAGCAGGTAATGCCACACCTAGTGTTAAATATTGGGAAAACATGTGGTTTTTCCTATATTTTTTCACACACATCTTACATTAGGGTTCGACAAAGCCCGGACTATTTAGATATTATAAACAGTTTATTCATTTGCTAGTAAACTAAAAACTTAATCAGACCTTAATAACAATGGGTTTCAAATTATTATAATTTGAAATTATTTATTTACTATGGATACGATTTATTTATACAATTATATATGGATATATATGAATACGATTTATTTATTTATTTATTTATACGATTTATTTATTATGGATACGCTTTATTCATTTACTATGGATACGATCTTTACAAGCAAATGAACATCTACACGACAATATTACTATAGTTTTATTGTATTTTAATATAATATTTTCAAAACTTGCTTGTAATTGAAAACGTTGCACAGTTCCTTGTTTTAGTTTTTTTATTATCCTGATTAACTAAGATGTGTTCAAGCTGTGTTCACCGTACAATTCCTTTTAATTATAACCATGTAGTTAATAGATTTTCACAACGCTCACTCGTGTACTATTAATCAATACTAATTTTTGCTTCATCCATATTAATCAGTCGAGCTTGCTATGTGTAATTAATTCCGCGCTACATACATTTTTTACCTCAATTTTTAAACAGATTCTCGTTGTAGCTAACTATGTATTTACTTTCAATTTATCATACACTACCTAGAATCAATCCATTCGCGTTAAAGATTCTCGTCACCTCCGTTCAACAAATTGTCTGTTCATCTACTAAATTGCTACAAAGATTCTGCAGGCAAGGCAATCTGGAAGGCCGGACATGACTTTGATGACACGGCCAACCTAGTTTTGTGCGAGTGAGGATGATAGTGGACATTGAACTTGATAGTGCATCGACAGGGGCGTGCGTTTTCGAGTAATTGATTGGTTAAAGTAAAGAACGTTGGTGTAAAAGAAGAAACGGACATATGAGTACAAGATAATTGATGGGACGTTTTATGTGAAGGTCGTTAATTAACGCCAATTTGACATTAGTTCTAATAAAGTGCTACCGCTGTATACTAAAAATAAGTTGGGTGGATAGAATTACAAATGAAGAGGTAATACTGTACCCTCTTCGATGATAGTTGGGGGTTACACAAAGAACAGTACTAGGCTCGGGATTCAGTCTGGTAGAGGTATCTTGGTCGGGGTTCTTATTACAGCTCAAATATCACGGATCAGTTAAAGAAGTACAGACAACACAGAGACAAGAAATTAGAAGAGAAGAGAAGTTATTTGGGCACCACCCTATTTTTAGAGGAACAGGGAAACCTTAAGGCATATTGAAGAAGATAACGAGAAAGGTAAGATACAGTTAAAATACGCGAGAATGAAGTAAACCGTGAGAGAAAAGGTATCGTGATTATGCGGTACTCAAACAACAATAATAGTATAAAATCAATAAAAAATACCTGGAAGAGAAACACAAAAATATAAATTCATATTATACATATAAAAAAAATAAAAAGCAAATAGTTCGTCGACAACATTATATTGAGGTATAGTTGTTAATGAAAATGCACTAGCACAATGTTTACTGAATAGTTAAATGGCATAACACCAGTTATTGCACAATTTATTATTAAATACAAACAAAAAATATCATTTTGAAAAATATTTATGAATAATTTAGTATCCTCAAGAACTAGAAAAAGGCAAGGAACATTATAATTGTATCTACGTCAATATTCGTCAAACAAGTGAATTTTACGCCTTTTAACATGAAGTTACTAAGTTTTTGATCGTGATCACTTTAAATCTATGAATAAAATTTATCATAAATATAACCTACATATAAAACAAATTGTACATTAATTATACGTATATATTATTCCGTAGTTATACTTATAATAGTTCGTTCTGTTAGAGTTAAAGTAAACATCCATAAATAGGTAAGGTACACTGAACTGGAGTCATAAATCAACTTCTGATGATTTAGGTATAACAGTTGAGCTTTAGTCAATAAAAATTATACTCACAGAACCAGTATAATACAGGTGGATGCAGATAATCGTCCTCAATAAAGGCACTTGACTTCGGTCCTTGCAACAGGTAGTCGGGACGACAGGCGTAACGATAACTTACGGTCTTCTAAACGTAATCCCTCAAATTAATTTAGGCCGATGAAAAGAGACAGCCAGACGGGAACAGTACAGGTAGTAATGAGTAGTCGAGATAAATTAAAGTATAAAAACACGTAGATATGACTGAAGGTAGAGATGAATGAATCGTAGAGGTAAATGAACGTAGCGGTGAAAGAATGAAGCGGTGGAAGAATGAACGGCAAACAAAAGTGACTTCGTTCCTTCTAATTGGAAAACGTCTGTTTGACAAAAGAGAAAATAGTTAAAATAGGACACACTGTGTAAAGATATTTTATATAGATAAGGGTGAATTTAAAATCCACTTACCGCCGTTTAATTAAGATAAACCGCTTGCCACAGGAACTAACTGGAAAATGACTTCGGATTCTGAACTTCTACGGGCTTAGACAAGCGATAGGTGAAACAGAGATGGGATATTGGCTGAAGGGTGCCACGCGAAATTGATATTAAATAGCCGGGCCACTGGGGTTCATTTTTGTAGCTTACCCTTTCTCTACCGATAGAAATTATCTTTCTCCGAAAAACAACTCTTCTGTTTTTCTGAGAAGGTAGAGCGGAGATTTCACAAAAGGCCTTTTCCTTTGTTACTAGAAAAGATTTCTATTTAGCAAAGCTTGATAAGGGAACGGGAAACATTTGTCGAAGCTGTTTCTTTGTTAAAAAAGGGCGTAACCAATTGCTCGGTGTTATTGGGTTAGTTGTAATGCTTTTTTAAAGAAGAATATGTAGGCATAGACGGCGTAAAAATAATTCTCTAAAGGGAATAATTTATAGAAATTATGAACATGCTTCAAACACGCAGAATAAATAACAACCCAGAAGTTATTATGAATATAAAAAAGAGAAAACTTTAATACTTAGGCCATCTGATGAGAGGACAAAAGTACACGTTCCTACAAAATATAATGCAAGGAAAAATCCAAGGACGCAGAAATCCAGGTCGTAGAAGAATGTCCTGGATGAGAAATTTAAGAGAGTGGTTTGGCTATACCACTAACGAGTTATTTAAAACAGCAGTTAATAAAATTAGAATCGCTATAATGATATCCAATCCCCGATAGGAAAGGCACTCAAAGAAGATGACATTAGTTGTAAAATATATAATGATATGAGAAGGTTAATATATAATGAGTCTCTGATATTAGGAGTAAAGGGTAACAATTATTATTATATATTTTGTATGTATGAATATTCTTTCTCAACGAACAATGTAGTCAAATAATTAAATAAAAAAATAGCATTTAAAGTGATGAAATTTAGGGCTCCGCAATCTCAGAGACTGGTTTAATTGCTCGTACGTACACCCAGCTTTTTAGGGCAGCAGTGAATGGATTTCAACTAATCATGGTGATTTTAAACTCACTTAGATGCATGGATGAGAAAAGGTTATGAAAAAAAGGTGAAATCTCGTTTTTGCCCAGCATGATTGAAGCACAACTGCGTAAGATAAAACAACCAACGAACCAAAACCCAAGTTTTTGTATAAGGCTGGTATTTGCATTGAGTGGCCCTGATACGGTGTAAACCATACAATATAACCTAGACGGAGAATATCTATGCAGAGCTTATAACTCCAGCAAATGGGTTTGTTCCGTGTAAATTGTGTAGGGTGGCTTCCATAATATGGTACCATACCTTTATCCATGATACTATGACTAACAAGATAAGATATTGCGCATACTGAAGAGAGGGGAGATTGAAGTCATGACGTAATTGCCAATGGTTGCAAGTTAGTAATGTCCGTTTAGTTTTAATGGCTCGCGATTGTTAGCTAAGTTCATTTTATATTTTATGTGTAAAAGTGAGACTTACCTTACTAAAAACTATAAAAATGAGGTATGCTGTTTTTAATTGCGATAGCGAAAATCATAAAGGTTTTGCTGATAAAATTAGATTTTTTCGGTTTTTCAAAGAACACACACACACACTCACACACACACGAGTTCATCCCAACCTTTAGGAACATGAGTGTACCACTACTATAGGTTTCGTTCCAAAAGAGCGTGTCATTTTGGCTCGGTACCTATCTGACCCCCAGGTTTTTGCCACCACCCCTCCTTGACGTTTGACATACGCAAGGGAGGCTTGAACTATTACGTCGGGCGATTTGGGAAAAGAAACACCCTCCGTTTTACATGGTTGTGGTGATGCCACCTTGCTTTAGGGGTAGCTTTTCAGCTTTTCTCCCTATTTACTTTACTGAATTTACTTTGTTGAAGTCATGATTTCTGGATTGAGGTCCCTATAGTGTGTGTCCCGAGCGGAGATCCACCAACCTAGGTTGAAGTCTCTTCGCCCAGGCATTGTGTGTTCGGACACTCAGCTGCCGATTTGGCAAAAGATTTTGGTCTCCTCGACAGCTGGGCATCCGAATGGTCTGGCCATCGAGCCCATGTATGCCGCACATGGTCCCAATGCTCAGATTTCGTGAATAGGCCGCCCAGTCGGCCTGCCTTAAGGACCAGGTAGTTTAAGTGGCTGTATAAAAGTGCCTGACGGGCCTTTTATACCAGTGTTTAGTAAGTGTGGGTGTGAGCCCGATAAGTACTCTCTCGATAAAATAGAAAATCATCGCGGTTGTAGATTTTAACTAAAGCTAGAATATATTTTTTTTTGGTGAGCTCGCTCCGACATTTTTTTTTTGAACCTATTCTCTATCCTTCCATTGTTGGATATAGGTCTCCCCCAGTTCTCTCCATCTTTCCTATCTTGAGCTGTTCTCTGCCATGTGGGACTTCCTTGTTTCCTGATGTTATCTTTCCACCTCATCTGTGGTCTGCCTCTTGATCTCTTTGCATTGTATGGACGCCACTTTCCGATGGCATTGTTTCATCGTCCGTCTTGGAGACGTTCATTGTGTCTAGCCCATTTCCATTTCAGTTTTGCTGCTTGTTCTGTCGCGTCTACTGTCTTTGTTCTGGTTCTGATCCACTGGTTACGTTTTCTATCTCTAAGTGATACACCCAACATTTGTCTCTCCATCGCTCTTTGTGCCTTCCTTATCCTATCCAAATTGGCCTATGTAAATGTCCATGTCTGTGCTCCGTAGGTGAGCACCGGTATGATACAGAAGTTATATACCTTGCTTCGTAAGTATAGAGGGATTGTTTGATTTTCTAGAACGTAAGAAAGTTTGCCGAACGCTGCCCATCCCATTCTTACTCGTCTCGATATTTCGGCTGTTTGATTTTCTCTATTAGCTCTGATTGCTTGTCATAGATAGATATACTCATTTACCTGTTCTATTTTTTCTGTTTCTATTTTTATTGCCTCTAGGTCTTCCGTGTTTGTCATTACTTTTGTTTTGTTGAAGTTAATTTTTAGGCCTTTTTGCAGTGATTTTTCATGAAGTTCATTCAGCATTAATTCCAGTTCTTGTCGTTCCGAGGAGATCAGGAGTATATCATCCGCATATCTAAGGTGATTTAGGTATTTTCCGTTAATACAAATTCCTCTGTTTTCCCAATCTGTTGATTTTATTATGTCTTCGAGGGTCAAGGTAAACAGTTAAGGTGAAATTATATCACCTTGTCGGACTCCTCGTTTAACTTTTATATTGTCCGTTATTAATTTGTCGTCCAGAATTACGGTCATGGTTGCGTTTTGGTAAATATCATGTATCAATTGTCGGTATCTTGAATCTATTCTACTATTGACCAGAGCTTCTTTAACCGCCCAGTGTTCAATGCTGTCGAAAGCCTTTTCATAATCTACGAATGCTAAGTACAGCGGAAGGTTGTATTCATTGGTTTTCTCAATTAAGATTTTAAGCGTATGTAGATGGTCGATTGTGCTGTATCCTTTTCTGAATCCGGGCTGTTCCACTGTTTAACCCTCTAAAATCAGTTAAACACCTTAGCCAGCTCTTTTTTCTACTCTGCGTGCTTTATAGATATCTCGGTCTAGTGACTATTTTTATAGGGCGAACCTATATCCAGTTATTTGGTGTTTTGGCCGTCTGTGTACCATTCTTACGCTTTCGTCATATTTTGTTAGCTCTCTCAGCTTTCTGTGAAAATGCCAGCAAAAATATTGCAATAAAAAGTGTGAGAAATATTTCATACACATAAAGTAAGGATTTTTGTCCCAACCTATGCTTTTATTCTATCTAATAATAAGAAAAACTACCCAGCATTGCTTCGTATAGCCACTTGCAATATAAGAAATATAAGGACCCAAGAACACCTTGACAAACTAGAACAAGAGCTCTTAAATAACAAATGGGATATAATTGGAATTTGCTAAACTCGCTTACCAGAAATAACATGTACCATTTTAAAATATGGTCACCAGCTATACCAGAAAAACTCTGTAGAAAATCATCATGTAGGAGGTGTAGCGTTCCTGATAAACAAACGAGTTCCTCATAAAGTAACGAAGTTCTGTGCAATATCAGACAAAGTCATATGTCTTGACATCGTTTGAACAGCAGATACAGCTTACAGATAATACATGGATATGCACCAAGAGGAAACTCAACAGACGAGGAAGCTAAATCATCTTACGAAGATCTAACAACATCATGAAACCAAGAAAAATTATACTTCGTAATATCCACAGAAGATTTTAATGCAAAAATTGGAACAAAAAAAGAAGGCGACACACAACATATCGGTCGCTTTGGGCTGGACCACAGGAACAAAAGGGGTGAGATGTTGTACAACTACTTAAATACCGAAAATTTATTTTGTCATAACACTTTCTTAAAGAATCATAACAACGTAAATGAGCATGGATTAGCTCAGATAAAAAAGTAACTGTAACAACATCGGTTAAGAAAATATGCTCAAAAATGAAAACAGCCAAAACATCTAAACTGTAATCTAATACAATTAAACTACTCTAAGAAAGACGAAACAGAACAGACCAAACTTCGGACAGCTTCAAAAGTTTACACAAAAACGTGAAGAAAGAAATTAGGAATGACCGCAGAAACTATACTAACAATCTAATAAAAGATATAATACAAAATAACTGCAATATGAAAGTACTGAACGATGAGAAAAACGTCACCGTCCGAGACAGAAAGGAAATAAGCGAGGCCACTGAAAAATTCTACGCTAAATTATACTCGGTAGATACACAACCACAACAACGAGGTACTGAATGAACAATAATTAATACCGGTTCAGAAGAAATACCGGACATAACCGACTATGAAATAAGAATTGCCCTAAATCAACTAAAAACGAATAAATGTCCGGGAGAGGATAAAATTACAGTTGAAATGTTAAAAATTTGTGGCATAAAAATGGAACAGGTATTAAATATGTTATTTAATAAAGTAATTGATGAAGGAAAGATTCCTCAAGAATGGTACAACTCCGAAGTCATTCTACTATTCAAGAAAGAAGACAAAGCAAACATCGAGAATTACCAACCAATATCTTTGCTATCATCATCATTATCATCACCCAGCCCTTTGCGTTCACTGCTGGACATAGGCCTTCCTCATTTTTATTCATTGTGCTCTGTCTTAAGCACTTTTCATCAAATTTTTTGACATGTTTTGAGATCATCAGTCCATCGTGTAGGGGGTCTTCTTCTACTTCTTTTGTCTAACCTTGGCCTTCACTCAAACAATCTCTTCGTCCACCTCTCATCACTGATTCGGGCGACGTTTCCGGCCCAGTTTCATCCTTGCTATCACATATGTATAAATTACTAACTAAAATCATAACCAACCGCCTAACACATAAGCTCGATCTCTATCAACCTATCGAGCAGGCTGGATTCAGAAAACATTTTAGTACCATAGACCACTTGCACACCGTAAGAACACTAATAGAATTCCGTTCATCGATTTTCATAAATCATTCGATTCCATCGAATTATCGGCAGTGCTTGAATCTCTAGAAAATGCACGTATAGATGCAAGATCTTCTTCTTCACGTGCCATCTCCGCGACAGAGGTTGGCGATCATCATGGCTATTCTGATCCTAGATGCTGCTGCTCTGAATGGTTTAATTGATGTGCATCCATAGATTCAAGATACACTAACATAATTAAAAACATATTTAAAAATGCCACCATGCAGATAAAGCTGGACAAAAGTACAAAAACTAATCCATAAGACTACAACGGGGAGTAAGACAAGGAGACACCATCTCTCCCAAACTATTTATCCTTGCTATAGAAGAGAATTTAAAAAACTAGAATGGAACAACAAGGGTATCAACTTCGACGGATCATACCTAAACCACTTGAGACTTGCAGATGACATAGTTTTAATAATCGATAATATCCAAGAACTCAATGATACAACAATTAAGCGCAGTTTCAGGAGCGGTAAGCTTAAAAATTAACTACAACAAAACAAAAATGCTAAGCCGAAACCAGACAAATATAACAATACAAAATCATACCATAGAAAATGTTGAACATTATGTATACCTAGGTCATGTCATCAAACTAGGAAAACCAAATCAAGATGCTGAAATTAAAACAAGAACACAACTGGCATGGTACGCTTTCGGCAAACTAGCATATATCTTGAAAAACACCTAAATTCCTGTAAACTTAAAGAAAAAGGTGTATAACACATGCATACTACCAGTTTGTACCTACGGCTTGGAGAAAGTAGCCCTGGCCAAAAATCTGCTAAAAAATTAGAAACAACGCAAAGAGCAGTGGAACGAATTATGCTTGGAATATCACTAAGAGACAAGATTAAAAACACCGAGATAAGACGTAGAATAAAGATTAGGGATATTGTGGAAGAAATTACAAAAATAAAATGGCGCTGGGCAGGTCACGTAGCCCACATAGCACATAGTCCGATAGAATGACAACAGCTGGGCGGGGAGAATTCTGGAATAGAAAACAAGGACGACAACAAGAAGTATGGAAAGACTTCAAGATGGTTAATGAATGGATGGTGCAAATGTTGAAACATTAAGAAAGAATGTTTTATTTTCAACGTTAACTACTATAGTAAAAATTTAATGTGGACTAATAGAGAAGACGACTTTACAGTAAACAATTTACAGTTTATAACAGTAAACTTTCACAAGATCTACAGGCAATAAAATTTTCTATCAAACAGACGGAAAATTAATAAATGAATTTAATCAAGGTTTTATTAACAATAAACAAGCGAATGTTATTTCACAAATTGAAAATCCTTTACGGATTTCAACAATTATTATTATTAAACACCGGCTGAAATTAATTTATTTTTTTCGCAATATATTTTATGATCGAATAAATTCTGCTGTCAGGAAATTTTATGGAGATTGTGTGTATTTTATTGTTCGTCATTATGCGTATATGCAATATATGTGCTAACCAGATTACTGCCGGTAAATAAAATGTTTTATTGCAAATTTGATTATTGATTCGCCATTATGGATATACCCAGTAATTACTTTTCAGTTAAATCACAAAGCATTTCAGCAAGGAACAAAAATATCGCGGTTGAAACCTAATAATTTGATGTGCAGTAAATTTAAACTTCTTCTTCTTCTTCACGTGTCATATCAGAATTATCCGTCGTTGGCGATCACCATTATGAAGGCTTCTAGATCTTCTGTAATATAATGTTTTCTAACCAAGAAACTTGTTTGCCTTTATTTTTTGTTATTGATGCCTTTAAGGATCAGTTGTAATATTTTATATCTACTTACCCTTACTATAATTAAAAAAGTTTTCTTCCCAAGATTCTTAAGATAGTAATATTTAGATAATAAAAAACTTTTTGATTGCTCTTCGGAATACAAAAATATTGCTTGGGGATCTTATATCGAGTGGTCGGTGATTAAACACTTTCTTAGTAGTGTACATAAATGATTTTTTAGTTAATGTAGAAGAGGGAATTGAAAGTGGAATAACAGAATTTAGACGAGTGTTATAAGGGGAAACTGTCCGAATATCCTCTTTATGTTTTTTAAAAATTAAGCACGCTAATTCAAGGATATAGTAAACAAGGAAGTGTCAAGATACCATGTTTAAGGAAAAAAGGCCTGCATGATGTACCAAACTTCACGTTGCATAAATATCTGAGTGTGTTCTTTTGTAGCATAAAATTTCTACTAAAATAATGCAGAGAACAGTTACCCCAAAAGGCAATACCGTATCTCAAATTAGATTAAATCAGAGTCACATAAACACTTTTTGCAATCTTGAAATCTAAATCGTAAGCAACTGATTTGACAGCAAAGCAATCCGATGATATCTTTTTGCTTAAATATACAGTGTATTGCTCAAATTTAAGTTTATTATTAATATAGAGGCCTAAAAATTTGTTTACAGTATCAGAACAAATGCTTTTATTGCCCAGAGTAATGAAGTTTAGATCATTCTTAAAAGAAATTAATTTGGTTCTTGAAAAATTAAATGTCAAATGATTAGCTTTGCACCACTCTAAAAATTTTTGCGTATCACTACTAATAATCTTATTCAGTACCGTAGAGTCCTTGTTTTGCTATAAAATTCTGGTGTCATCTGCAAATATAGTAAACTGGCCATTAATATATCTACCATTAATAAAGATATTACTAGAGTAGTGCTCATTGATTGATACAGACTGGCATCTGTCTTCCAAGTATGAACTGAACCACTTTAGAACAGTGCCTCTAAAACCATATCTTTCCAGTTTATTAAAAAGTATTTTGTGATTGACACTGCGGCAGCAACATAATCGTTATTTAATTCCAAGTATAGTTTTTCCGTGAATTCAAAGATGGCATCATATATACTTTTTAATGATTGGAAACCGAATTGGAAGAAAGAAAGTAAATTGTGTTTTTGTAAGAACGTCATCATTCGGATTTTTACCTATTTTTCTACAACCTTTGAAAGCGACGTCAACAAAGAGATAGAACGATAATTAGCAGGAAAATCGTGGTCACTACCTTTGTAAAGAGGAATAACCTTAGCACATTTTAAACAATCGCGGAAGTGACCCGTTGAAAAAGATGTGTTAATTTCCTCCGCTAAAATTCTCAGAACATTATCAGGAAGAAGGGATAAAATTTTGGATGGGATATTATCCCAGCGTGCAGCCATGGGATTTTTAATGCCTTGTATAATATTTATGAACAAGCGCATTGACAGTAAAATCATAAATATAGTGCAAACATTATATTGGAACCAAAGTGCCATAGTTCAAATTGATGGGCAACACTCAGAAGAAATGAGGATCTGTAGAGGAGTTAGACAGGGATGTGTGTTATCACCACTTTTGTTTAACTTATATTCTGAAGAAATTTTCCAAAACACGCTCAATAATATCGAAGCGAGAGTCACCGTTAACGGAAAATTAATTAATAATTTAAGATATGCAGACGACACTGTGATCATAGCAACGAGTATAGAGGATCTACAACATCTTATCGAAAGCTTGAGTATAAATAGTGCTGAGATGGGAATTACTATAAACACTAAAAAAACGAAGTACATGCTGATTACAAAAAGGCCACAAAATATACATCACCTATTGACAATAAATAGTAACGTGATAGAACAAGTAAAAAAAAATCAGTATTTGGGAACTTTGATCAATGAAACCAATGATCATACTGTAGAAATAAACAGACGAATAGAGATTGCCAGATCAGCATTTATACGAATGAAGCCACTCCTAACGTGCAAAAATCTAAATTTGAAGATCAGACTACGTACCATTCGCTGTTATATATTTTCAATATTATTATATGGAGCTGAGACTTGGACATTAAAAAAATGTAATTTAAAAAGAATCGAGGCCTTCGAACTCTGGTTATACCGCAGAGTATTGAAAATATCATGGACTGATAGAATTACAAATAAAGAAGTACTGGAGAGGGTTGGTAAAGAAACAGAACTAATCACCACTATACAAACCAGAAAACTGGAATACCTAGGCCACGTGATGAGGGGACCAAAATATGAAATTTTGAGACTGATAATACAGGGAAAGATTCAAGGAAGAAGATCTGTTGGCCGAAGGCAGAACTCATGGTTAAAGAATCTACGTGATTGGTACCAATGCAGATCGATTGATTTGTTTAGAGCAGCAAGTTCTAAAATAAAAATAGCCATTATGATTGCCAATCTCCGTAGGGAGACGGCACTCTAAGAAGAAGATAATATTTTTTTATTTCAGCTAAGTTAGTGGGAAGAAAGTAAAAGAAATGTGTAATGTTTATTCGATTTCAAAAATGCATTGAATTAGAAGAAGAATTAGTATTTCCAGCGAGTTCTGGACCTACCGAGCCGTAATATTTATTCAGGTCACTAGGGTCTAAGACTATATCAGTAGTTTGGGGTACTTTAGCTCTAAGATTATTAACTATACACCAAGGTCCCTTTGGTTTATTATTGGCATTTTCCAATCTAGATTTAAAAGATATACATTTGGTTAATTTAGTAACCTTCCTATATATGGACCTATCTTTATAGAAATATATCAAAAATTCATCATTGCATATTATGATGTATAATGTTTATTTATGATGTTTAAGTTTTTGCAGGAAATTCTAATTCGTTTAGTAAACCAAGTTTTCTTAGTTTTCGATTTAAGAACTCTTGATGGGAGTGTGATGAAATCGATGAAGCAAATCAGGAGAGCAAAAAATATTTCAATCTTCCTGATTAAATAATTTGATAAACCTGTCAAAATTATTTTTGCTAGAAATCCTACTCCATCTGGCCTGGTTTCACATAAAATGGGTTCATGATCTGATGAAAACTAGGGAATCACTCTGGCACACAGCTAGATCTAGATGTAAATTAGTACAAATATAATCCAATATGCTGTCTCTGGTTGGATCGGTAACCAGCATTCTCATATTAAAACTATTAAGTAAATTTGTAATGGTAATAACATGGCTATGTGATGAATCCAGATAATCAATATTAAAGTCACCTGCCAAGATAATAAAAGCATTTTGTGGAATTTTTTTAAGCAAGGATTCCAATCTTTGAAAAAATAACTAAATAATACACTTAGGAGGTCTGTACATAACAATGATGAAAGTATTAAGCTTCTCACTGAAAGTAATAGTGAATTCAAATTCAGATTGAATGCAGAGGTGGTTAAATTTATTGTAGTCAACAAAATTCAACGTTGTATTAGTTAAAATTAATGTGCCTCCATGGATACTTTCAGATCTGCAAAATTTAGAAATTATGGAGAAATTGATAATGCGAAGTGTTTCCAGAGGATACAATTGGTACTCAGTTAAAAGCACAAGATCTGGAGAATCATTTTCGCTAAGAAACACATCCAATTCCCCAACTTTATTGTGGACAGCACATATGTTATATAAAATAATAGAAAATTTATTAATGATATTAGATTTAGATATACTGGTATCCAGTTTATCAACTACCACACTTACTTTATTATTTATTTTATTTTTGTGCCCTGTGTTGTCAAAGGTTCTATTTGATCCTGGTTGGGAGATACTAATTACTTTCTTACCTGGAAGGCCTTCAAAAATCCTTATTGTTACGTTGATAGTTGTGGAATTTTTTGAAGTCGAAATGTTTAAAATCGATTCCTTTGGACCACGTAGATTGTTTGCAGATTTGATCTTTGTATTTTTCGCTAATCCCAAGCATAAAACACTTATTACGGTTTTCCTCAGTCGGTAGTTTCTTTACAATAACATCCGCCTGGGAGAATTGTTCTTGATTTTTTAAGAACTCTTGGATATTTTCAGATGATACATTAGTTACAGTTAGCCCAATGCCTTAACCCCCAACCTTCAGAACCAGGGTTTGGGTCTCCCCAGAGATGGATTGCGGGATCTAACGCTTATGCGCAACAATTGGTGCATTTACCCTCAAGGATAAATGGCATAATTAAAAAAAGCAGATAAAATTAAACAACTAGAAGTATTTTATTTCCAAGTTAAAAAAAAACAAAATAATTTTTTTAATTTCATAAAATTTTTATTGTAAAAACGATTTCAAAACTACAAGTAATAATTGAAATGTAAGATACTATTAGAAAATAACTTCAGCACTAAACATTTAATCCGATACTTAAAAAATACTTGAATCTTATTGGTTTCCCGGTGCATTCTTGGTTCATCAAAGTCATTTGAATAATTCGTAGTCTTGCCTATTAGAATCCCAACTAATTAGACCCATTATGCCCAATTAATTTAACGAGGACATTAACGATTAAGGCTTGAAACAAGAAATCCATTTTAAAATAGTTCTCATTTACTACCGAAAGGGATAATATAGACCATGTTCTGTTGCGCATTTTCCTCCATAAAAATTTTGTTAAGAAGACTTCGAAGTGCCTTTTTATCTGTAACAGGCCACTAAAATATTTAATTGCTTATTTCGAACTGGGAAAAAACAGAAATCAGGTTAAATCAGGGCTGGCACAGCTAAAATTATTATATGAAAAAACTAAATTACAAAACAATTTTTAAGGGGTAAAAATTTATTTAAAATATTTACGTTGATAGTCTCGAACCAAGATTTATTGGAGATGGTTGCACAAAAAGATTTGATAACCATTTTTTGTTCGAAACGATATCATCATCATCATCTTTGGTTCGACAATCCTCTGTGGATCTTGGCCTGCTAAAGATTCGTCGCCATTCTGTTCGGTTTCTGGCAAAATGTTGTCAGCTTCTGATTTTATAATATCTGTAAGTCGGTTTCAATCCCATGTAACCACCTAATTCGCGGTCGGCCTTTGCTTCTTCTTCCTACAGGTGTTCCTGTGGTTAGCTTTTTAACAATCGTATTTTCTGGTATTCGTATTATGTATCCAGCCCATCTAAGTCGCTGTGTTTTAATGAACGTAATGACATCTGGCTCATCAAAGAGCTGATACAATTTAAAATTATATCTTTTGCGCCACTGCCCTTGGTCGTGTATAGCTCCAAATATTTGCGGAATATTTTACGCTCAAATATTCCCAAAAGTCTTTCATTTTTCTGTGTTAGAGTCCATGTTTCTGCTCCATATGTGAGGACAGGCCTCAGCAATGTTTTGTATATAATAATTTTAGTTTGTCTTTGAATGTTTCTTGGGTGGAAATGCTTTTGGAGTCCATAGTATGCCTATTTGTAAGATTTATTCGTCTTCTGATTTCTTCGCTTGTTTTATTGGTAGCAGTCAATAGCGACTCAAGGTATGTGAAGTTGTCAACACGTCCAAAGGTATGACTTCCAAAGACTGTTTCTCGTTCCTCATTTGCTATCGGATCCTTTGTAACCAAGATGTACTTGGTTTTATCTTCGTTGATGACTAAACCGACCTGTTTTGCCGCTGTTTCCAATTCTAGGAGATATTGCTCAACATCTCGCATGCTACGCCCTATTATGTCAATGTCATCAGCATACACTAAGACTTGTTTCGATCTATTGTAAATAGTTCCGCCATCCCTAATTCGTGTATCTCAGACTGCCTTTTCTAAGGCAATATTAAATAGAAGGCAAGCCAGAGCATCCCCCTTGTCTGGATCTATCCTTTATCTCAAAGGATCTAGAATTCTCTCCCCGTATTCTAACAGTGGCTTCTAAGTTAGACATTGTCATTCTCGTTAGTCGGATAAGTTTCTCTGGTATACCAAACTCATGCATTGATTGGTATAGCACTGTTCTCTTGACACTGTCGTATGCGGCCCTGAAGTCGACGAATAGGTGATGGGTTTCAATATTGAATTCTAATGTTTTTTCGAGGATCTGTCTTATTAAATGAATCTGGTCAATTGTTAATTAGTCGAAACGATATTGTTAATTAGTAATTAGTATTATTAATTATCAGCGTTGTATAAAAACGAAAAACGAAAATAAAATTAAAATAAGTATCCTTTCGATTTTTTTTTGATTGATTTATTTAATGTCGTCCGAACCACTAAGGTTATAGACGACAGCAATGACGACAACAATGAAAAATACATATTAGAACAAAGAAAGGTAAATATTGATTACATACTAACATGAAAGAAGATTGATATATGTAATTTGTAATACATACTAGATTTTAATTTAAATATCTTTTATGCCTATAGCCGTTAAAAATTTTATAATATTGTTTAGATGATTGTTGTCTCTAAGATGTCGCTGGGAAGGTTGAGTTTACTTCTCGTTTCCTGGGTTTGACACTGGTTCCAGTATGGAGGATTGTCTCTTGTAATTCCGTAAAGATGTGTATGGCACGTGTGACGAAGTCGAAGTCGAGAAAAGATGACTTGTTTTTTTCTAGGTAACGCGAACGCTTGTTTTTGTAAAGCATTGTCTTTAATTTGCCTTAGTTTTTCGGAACACTGCGACCATTTGTTTTGCCAAGCACAACTAACTACGTTTTTTAAGCACAATTTAAGATCATTTGGCACTATTTTATATAATTACACTTGACCATCATAGCATCATGCACCATAGACGGTCCACAACTTCGTTACTGTGTATTCCACTATGAGATGGAACCCAGATTAATACCACGTGTTTGTTTTCCTTTGCATCAAGTTCTTTGTAAATGTCTTTATGAATAGGGTTGCCGAAGTATATGTTTTGGATGTCACAAAGGGCATTCGTTGAGTCAGTTATGATTGTGTAGTTTTTCTAGTTCGTTTTGTTAATGAATTTTAGAGCTTCAAGGATTGCGTATAGTTCTGCCTTAGAGATAGTCCAGTTGTTATGCAACTTAAATTTATCATTATGAGTATTACAGAAAATTGCTGCACCGACTCCGTCCGTTGTTTTTAATTGCTCTGTGTAGATCTGTCGATAGTCGCTAAATCTATCCATAATATATTTGAAGTGGTTTATTAATAAGGCTGGTGAGGATTCATGTTTATTAAATTTTGATAGATGGGTGATTACTGGTGGTTTATTTACAGCCCATGGAGGAGGAGGGTTTTCGGAAGGGTGGTATATTGTATATATATATATATATATATATATATATATATATATATATATATATATATATTTATATATATATATATATACATATATATATATTCGGTTTTATAACGTCTTACGACGCTGTCCGACTCCCAAACGCCACTGTATTCTGTCTTGAGTTAGGTCTTCGTCCAGATTTCGAGCGCTAAATCGCGTTCCTATCTCCCAGATTCCAGCTCTGTGGTGGTCTTCCTCGTTTCCTCTTTCCTGGGGGCCACATCATCGTTTTTTTAGGCAATCTTTCGTCCCCCATTCGGCTCACATGCCCATACCATATGAGCTGTTTTCTCTCAATATCCTCAACTATAGTGCCCTCTATACCCATTTGTTGGATGGTATATTGTCGGGAATATTATGCTATATTTATGAAGTAATCAGTTAATTACAGAAACAGAGAAATGTTAAAAATTTTGAAAGCTTTGAGGTGTAGTGCTACCGCCGTATACTTAAAATAAGTTGAGTGGATAAAATTTAAATGAAGAGGTAATACGCAGAATAAATAACGATCCAGAAGTTATACTGAATATGAAAAAGAGAAAACTTGAATACTTGGGCCACCTGATGAGGGGACAAAAGTACACATTCCTACAAAATATAATGGAAGGAAAAATCCAAGCACGCAGAAATCCAGGCCGTAGAAGAATGTCCTGGATGAAAAATTTAAGAAAGTGGTTTGGCTGTAGCTTTACCACTAACGAATTATTCAAAACAGCAGTAAATACAATTAGAATCACCCTAATGATATCCAATCTCCGATAGGAGAGGTAGTCAAAAAAGAAGAAGTAATCGATATATTTAATGCTATGCTTAGATTATAAATAATATTAATATTTAAGCTACATAAAATTACTGAAACATCAGAACTCACTCATAAAACCATTTGTAATAAAAAACGTCAGCTAATTATTAGCTTGTTACGGTTCTGGACTTGTTGATTTCAACAAATAATATGATCCAAAGACGATCAGGTGGAAATCCGAGCAAAGTTCAACTACCTTCATTAAAACGTCGTTATCTTGTCAATTTAGTTATATAAGACAGAGTCACGATCTCATCCTGCGTGTGTACACTGTTAAGTCGAAGAAGGTGGTGCCAATTGATTTAGTATAAATTAAAGTGCTGGACCTGATTAAAAAGATGGAAATGATTTAAACTTCGTCGTCCATACCGATCTCAGACGACTTATCTTTTATTTTATCAAAGTAGAGGTTCGTTTATTGGCGGGTGGAGTCAAAGAACCGGATAACATTTCTTTACAAGGAATATTGGGACATGGTAACAATGTGATAATAAATTATATCGTTTAGAAATTATAAGTGTTTAACATGTCGGCCAAACGTTTTGTACAGAAATTCAAGTACGGCAAACAATACGAACTAATTAATTAAACATTATTGGAACTGAATACATATATTAGAAATGTATATATGAAAAAAGTTTATTTTTGGCCTTAGTTTTAAGACCTATATGGGTCATTGCCAAGAACACTAAACACAGATAGGATTGATTTTGTCCTATGCTCTAATCTAAGAAATGCGTTGTGTTGAGTGTGAAGTCGGCGTGGGAATTCGTGGTTGACATTTCTTATTGTTTTATATAGAATAGTTGTGCCTGCTACCAAATTTTTCGTTTTACTAGCGATTTAACAGCCTTATAAGACGATTTAATTATTGTTTCTATATCAATTTACTTATATAAATAAAATGGGTGGTAATAGATGTGACATATTATATGGTTGTGACAATAATTTTAAGCGTGTGAAAACCAAGAATATGCCTGTTATTTTCAGTTTTCCAAAAGGAAAGGATTTAGTGTCGAAAACTATAAGGGCCAAATGGGTTAAGCGGTGCAGAAGAGCTGATAATTTTAATTCTTAGTCTAGTAGAATATGTTGTGTTCATTTTACAAACAATGATTATGAAAGAGATTTTCAAAATTAATTATTAGGTAAAATGATTAAGCAATAAAATGCCTATAAATTTTTTTTAACGTAGGTTTACCTACTAAACACCTTTTAAAGAAAACTGCAGTTCCAACACTTTGTTTATATAAACATACCTTTGACACACCTTCTGTCTACTCATGAAGGTAGATTAGATGTTAGAAACAGAAAGCAACTTTCTATTTCACAAACTGACAATTCGATTTTAAGCACCTCGTGGAACAAGTTAAGTACTTGTACACGTGGTACTACAATTATATTTCCGTTTTTAGGCTTTTCTATTCCAGTAACAAGTTTTTGTTACAGAAGAATTCAGTTTTAACCCATATTCATCACATACTTCGATTACTCTGTTAATAAGTCGTTACAGGTCTTCTTCATTGGAAACAATAAGTACGTTTCGTCTGCATATCTGAGATTGTTGACATTAATTCCGTTGATTTTATTGCCTGTATCTTCAACTAAGGCTTCTTTGAAAATAAATTCGACAGAATACATCCTTGCCTTACACCACGTCGTATTTCCACTGCTTCTGTCGTGTGGTGTCCAATTCGTACGATTGCACATTGATGCCAATACAAATTTTTCATAATACGGAGGTCTTGGTCACCAATTCCCACCTGTTGCAAGATACCTATAAGTTTGTCATAGTTAACTTGGTAAAATACCTTTTCAAAATCGATAAAAACAAATAAAACAAATAAAACAAATAAACAAATAAAACAAATAAAACAAATAAAACAAATAAAACAAATAAAACAAATAAAACAAATAAAACAAATAAAACAAATAAAACAAATAAAAACAAATAAAACAAATAAAACAAATAAAACAAATAAAACAAATAAAACTAATAAAACAAATAAAACAAATAAAACAAATAAAACAAATAAAACAAATAAAACAAATTAAACAAATAAAACAAATAAAACAAATAAAACAAATAAAATAAGTAAAACAAATAAATATATACCGATTGTTTGATATCCCTTCATCTTTGAACCTTGACCAGCAAACTGAAGAGTGCTATTTTGGTTCCAAGGTTGTTTCTGAAACCAAATTGTGTTTCACTTAGTTGTATTTCTGTTTTCTTGTAAATTCTAAAGTGCAGTATTCTTAGAAAAATTTTCAGTACATGAATCATTAGACTGATATTAAGATGATCGCTACACTGCTTGACATTTATTTTTTTCGGGCTCATTACAAATGTTTATAGCAGCCAGTCTGTTGGTATATGTCCTCTTTCGTATATTTTATTGACGAGACTTAGAAGAGAATGTTTACCCTTATCGTCGAGTAGTTTGATTATTTCGCTTGAAATTTCATCTGAACCGGTTGCTTTCCTCTTCTTCGATAGCTTTATAGATCTTTCCATTTAATCGAATGTGATGTTTGGACCAGTCGATATATTTACTATTTAATTTCTGTTCTATCTTCATTAAACAGCTCCTGAATATATTCTTTCTACCTTTCTAATTTATCTTGTGCATTAACTATAATTTACTTGTTTATGAAGTAAACTACTTGCAGTTGATCTATATATGAAAGTAAAAGATTGCATCTCATTTCAATTGGAACTCCATCCTTGCCCGCAACGTGTTTCGGGTTATTCAACCCATCGTCAGGAGCACTTGTGAAAGTACAACTGAAATATAAAAATAAAAACAATAAAAATAAAAATAAAAACATTTATTGCCCTAATAATATCTGACATTTCATAACTTATAAATTTTAGCTTTTTTTCTTCTAAACGTTGCGCTCTTGCACCTTCTACTTCTGGTTTATCATCCCTCTCGGCATCCTGGACTTCTCTAGGTGGTTTCCTCGTCTTTTTCTGTAGGTACTATTTTCTGGCATCGTACCTACTTCCCTAAATTGCGTTTGAATTTGCAGTTCACCTAATTTGCTTTCAGCGAGGTCTCTCGACCTCTTGTTATTTCGTATGGATGTCGCCGCTAGCATATCCTGGCTGTTATTTTGGTTATAATGACCAAATACTAGAATGCATTTCATTTCAGCTGTACTTCCACAAGTGCTCCTGACGATGGGTTGAATAACCCGAAACACGTGTCTGGCAATGGTGTAGTTCAGATTGAAATGAGATGCAATATTTTACTTTCATTTAAACGTCTTTTTTTACGTAAAGAGCGAAAAAGATGGTAATTTTCAAAAGTGAATCGTAGATGCATGTCGAAGTAAAAAGATACTTCTAGCGTCGTTTAAAGCCTCTAACAAGAAGCTTTGAATTTGCGGTTTACCTAATTTGCTATCAGAGAGGTCTCTCGACTTCTTGTTATTTCGTATTCATCTATATATTCCAGTTATTTCTTTTACATTTTTGTACATATTAAACGTGTAATTTCTTTCTTCTATTTCTGCAGTTCTTCTATTTCAAGACATTTGTTGCTGTACCATTTTTCTTTTGCATCAAAGATATTCCTTCTGATTTATCTAGGAAGTTTATTGTAGTCTTCAGTGTTTTTATTTTTCTGTTTTCGTCTGTTTTCCATTAAACCCAATATTTCATCAGTCATCCATTGTTGTTTGCTCTTATTAATAGTTTTATACTTTTTAGTTGTTTCTTGTATAATGGTTCTGACATTATTCCAGTGGTTTTCGACCTTGCTTGTTTCTTACGATTTTTCGAACTTCTTTTCTATCTCGTGTATAATTTCATGACTATTATTTCAAACACAGTCAATATTTATTCGGTTAGTCGGTTGTTGGCGTTTTACTTTTTTAAGTTTAAGTTTTATGTCACTGATTAATATGTTATTATATGAGGGGACATCTCTAGGTACTGTTTTAGTTATTTTGATTGAATTTTGGATGCGATTTTTAATTAAATTCATCATATAACTGCTACTATATACTTTGTAATAATATTTTAAATTATCAACCTGAAGGTAATGTAGAACAAATATTTGAATAGTGTACTTGAATGTAATCCCTGAACACAACCTGTGGTTTATCAGGGAATTTCTTCTTTGTTTATTTGCTAACAACTATTTGTTTGTACAAAATAATTAACTTAAATTAATTTGTAATGTTATTATATTGAACTATTTTATTGTAACATTGTTTTATATTGTATATTGGGAAATAAATAAACATTATTATTGCTATTTTTATCTAGTCGGTTTAAAAGAATCTACAATCAGTATATTTCTGGAAATATTCAAATATATAAAGCCAGTACAATAAAACAAAGGTATATAATAAATACCGTAGCAATGTAAATATTTCTCGTAAATTGCTAACTTTTTTATTAATAAATATCATAAATATTTTCGTTCAATTTCAAAATCGATTCCGGTATAAAAATATTCCAGTTTTGCGAAAGAGATTTCAATAAAGAATACTATCTCCTTAAAACACGTCCAAAAATATTTTGCAGGAATTTTTGAGAAAAGAATGTTTAGTATTTAAATATCAAATATTTGCAAATTTTTTAAAAGTTGGCAATAAAAGTTTAGAGCTTTTATTTGCGTTAGGATGAACACAATATTTGATTACCAAAGTTTTGTTATTTTCGGGGAAGATTGGGCTTTTCGGTTAAAAAATATTTAATTAAAAATAAATTACAACTTTTGTAAATATTTTTAATATATACATTAAGCTAAGGAATGCACATATTTTTTCGATCATGTATGATTATATATATATATATATATATAATATATATATATATATATATATATATATATATATATATTGAGCCAATCAAGAAATATAACTTAACTTATAACTTAATTGTTATCAAATGTAAAATAAAACTCCTTATATTACCTGTGTTCGTTGGATTCAAAGATTTTCTAGTCGTCCTTTATCGAGATAGAGAAGAAGGATAATAATAAACGAGAATAGTATATTACAAAAAATTAAGTATTCTTTATTTTATAGGAAAAAGAATAAAACAATTATCAAATTTTGCCGTTATCTTATTAAGAAATTAAATGAAATTTTTATAATAATAAGATTTTAATTCTAGGTCACTACTGATGTAGTGACAGCGCAGTGATCAGTGAACAGTGTAGTAGTGTCTGGGGTCTCGGGAGACTGAGACCTCGGAAGCCCTGAGGAAGGCATCAGAGAGGATGCCGAAAGCTCGGCAAAATGGATATCGACGCGGTTCAACCCGGAAGATTGATGAGATTGATATTAATTTTAGTAATAATATTAATCTTAGCTCTAGGTTTCATATATATACAGTTAGTTTGCAACATTACGTCGATAATAAGTGTCAAGCTGGAACTGGTTTTATCCCGAGAACCCAGTACCTCCCCAGGTTTCATATATATATATATATATATATATATATATATATATATATATATATATATATATATATATATATATGAATGTCTCGATCATTTCCAAATTTCTAATAGTTTAACCACCATCCTTCTTCTTCTTCTTCTGTCTCCCAAATTCTTAGAAAGTCCAGTTTGGCGATTATTTTGAAGCTATTTATTCCATTAGACGAAAACTACGTATTAAAAATATCGATATTTTTAATATTTGTCATCTATTTATTCGATTAATGTACATCGTATATTATGAGACAGTTTCGATCGTATTAAGACACAGACAGCTCTGAATACTTTCGAATCTAAGACTGAAATTCAGAAGATCTAATTGCCGGAACAAATTCCTCCAACTGTAACACCTACTCTCCGCTTCACATTTTTTTAATACCCTGTGTCAACCATTGCCACTCAAGTTCTTATTTCTTATATCCTTAAAGCCTCCAACTCTGAACATTAGCCAATCCGAAAAAAAAGACTGTATGGAACTTAAGTCAAATCAAAATTTAGTCATTCTTCCCACCGATTAAGGAAATGCCACCGTTATCCTTAACACTTCTTCTTTCGATAATAAACTTTTAAATCTTAATAATACTCCAGACTATAGAACGACTGCTAATAATTCAACAACCTTTCTAGATAAAACAACAAAAGCAATTATTAATAAATCCTCTCTTTTTGTTGACATAAAAAAATTTCTACTTCCTTGTGAAAAGTCTTCCCAAATAACTCGAATATATGACCTACTCAAAACTTACAAATCGGATATTTCTCTACGTCCCATTGTCAATGCATACAACTGCCCTATACAACCATTGGTCAAGGATTTTGCCAAAACTCAACTTCAACCTCTGGCCGAAAATGCTTCATATTTCTTCAAAAATTCTTTTCATTTTATCGAACTTTTTAAACAATACTCTAAACATCTGAAAACTTAATACAGTATTCAGCAAGGCCACCTATCTCTCATTAAATATTGTATGTCCAACACTGGGTGCTCCAATGGGCTTCACGCTATCTCCAGTATTTTTAAATATCTTTATGGAAGACTCCAAAACCCGAACCAAACCCGAGACTCAATGCTCAACCCCACATGTTGGCTACGATACGTTGACGATACTTTTGTCATTAAGTGGTATACATTCGAATATCCAATACGAGAGAGATAAAAACTAATTCATCCCTAGCATTTCTCGACCCTATTATAAGGAAAAACCAATTCCAAGCTTTTCATTAGGTACTCTGTTTATCGAAAACGTACCCGTACCAATCGTGACTTGCATGCTAACTCTTATCATCCACCTTCACAAATTAATTCAGTCATTAATACCCTTTATTATATGAACCTTTATTATATGAAAGCTTCTTAGATACATCGACATCACTGACAAAATCGACAATTCTTAAATCAAGAAGAGAAATAAAATCAAGAAGAATAAATACAATATTTATCCTCCCCCCCCCCCCAACGAAAGCTCTTATTTTTTTTCCAATATGTAACGTAATGAACAATTCCTTTTGTGCAGACTGTCCCCGATCTTATATAGGTCAAACAAATAGTAGAATCCAAAATAAGATTCATGAACATTCCATGTCCAGAACCTTAGCCCTCATCTGCTTCTATAAATCAAACATTATCCTAGAAGCCATAAAAATTAGAAAAGGTCAAATTTTCTCAATAAAAAAGACTACAGTTACATTTAACATGGAGACCTCTTATAAAGAAAATATTGTCCGCTACACTCTCCAGTTAAAATCCGTCTGTCAGAAATGTCCACTTCAACACTCGCGCCAATCCCTACACCAATTCTCACGCTATCCCCGACGTCAAACACCATCCAAATCACGTCACCATCGACGATATAAATGAACCGTCTACTATTCATATCAGCAATAATGCATTGGTCAGTGTAACAGTATCTGGGACTCGGGAGTCTGAGACATCGGATGCCCTGAAAAAGAAATGAAAGAGGATGTTGAACAAACTGAATATGATATATTTGGTTTATATTTTCTGTTTATGTGTTGAAGTACAATTCTGAGAATAAGTTGTAATAAAGTACGCTAAAATAATTGAATAAAATACTAATGTAATTAGATTAATTAACCTACGTTGTAAATATTTACTGACTTTAAGTGCTAGAATAAATATTGATATACCATTTTTTAAAGTAAAAACGTTTCACGTCACGATTTATACAAAGTGACTTCACTTGTATTTAAAATTCCCAGAACATCCACCTTGAGTTGAAAAATTTTCCTATCAAAGGTAAACATACGGTATTCTTAACGAGCTGCTCGATCTTTCGTATGCACCAACATGGTACAATAGACTCGCGATTATTTGTGTCCCGATTAACCGAGCCCCATGATTAACCAAGGTAGTAATTAACAATAACAAAGTGTCACTAGCGAGTGTTATTGTTTTAGCCAATACGCTTCTACTTGCCGCCTCACCAGCCACTCTTTTACCCGTCAATTTGAGTCATTACTCAACAGCTAGCTGTTCGGTTTGTCCTACTGTAAGTTCTTACAAGTTCATTCATGTCTTCTCTTTGTGTATTTTCTATGTAAGTTGAAGTGCAATATGATTAAAGTTTAAAATGTAAACTAGTTGTGATTGCTTTAGAAACAAAATTAAGTGCTATAAAACACTTGTATTAGGGTGAGTCAGGAAATAAGGCTGCTGCTGATCTAGCTGTTGAAAAAGTGACTGTGGAAGATTGGAGACGTAAACGAAAAGAAATTGAACAATGAGTTATTAAAAGTGTGAGTAGTGGAAATGATTTTACTTCAATAACTTAAAATTAAGACCATTGAAAAATCAAAAAATCCAAGGGCTTTTAAAAATATTTAAGTAAACTGCCTACCCACCATGTACAGGAATCAACATAGTGCGTGGATGGATCGCTAAATTTTTAGGATTAGTTTTTTGACGAGATAAAAAAAACCTATCTAGAAAACCTACTCTTCTTTTGAACAACGTACTATCTCATTCAGATCCCAGTTAGTTGACTAGCGGTGACATTAAAGACACTAAAACTGTTTTCTTGCCACGTGACATTATCATTCAACCTTTGGACAAAGGCAGTTTCACTGTACAGCTTCAGCGTGGCATAATGTGGCAGTAACAACTTACAAAAGTCATGGCGAAGGCTTTTTCAAATTGAAGCGACAAGTGATGGAAAAGATAACAATAACTGTATTGTTAACACGTTAACGAGTGGATTATGCAAGATCAGCTAATTGAACTGACTGATGATGCAATCGCCGACATGGTTGCCAACCCACATAATGTCACTGAGCATGACATAGATGAGATAATCGAGAAAATATCTCACTACGAAGGATTGAAGGTGATTGAAGCTGCCCTTGCCTACATTGAGAAACAGAAAGTGTCAACCCCTACCGATGTCCTTCATCTTTGGCATTGGCGCAACATCGCAGCGTCAAAAGGAGGCCAGAAGTTGACGCAGAAGACTTTTTTAACAGGTTGACTGCGTTCACAAAATATGTAAACTTCTAAACTGTGCATTACCGGTCCCCCGGGACCGGTGGCTTGGCGCAAACACGGTGCGTTACCGATCGTCGGGGACCGGTAATGACTTAATTATTTTTTTTATTTCTACAGTTTTACAATATAAATTATAAGAGTTTTAAGATCAATTATTAAAAGTAAAAACATTTAAAAACTTACCATTGTCATTCGTTTTTTGATCAAGTTTCCTGTTAAGAATATTTTTGAAGTGTCAAGACAGCTACTATTTTTTTATAGATTTAGATTAAAAAAGTAAATGATACAAAACTTCTTAATATTTTATTAGTGTAAATGATATTTGAAAACAAAAAATATGTCCTAAACTAAATAATATGTTATTAGTTATTAAACAAAAAACAATAAAGTTTCAGGAAATTAAACAATTTTTTCTTAATTATTAAACAAAAAACAATAGAGTTTCAGAAAAATAAACTATTTTTTATGAATGCTATTGAAGCAAGATAAACACATTCCTGGTTGACCAGGACATTCATTGCAATAACTTGTTACTTTTGTCACCATATTACTTGCCTGTTTGCTTGAATGTGTTTCTCTTAATTTATGATAGCATCCTTGGCATTGTCTTCTCCTTTTCTTTCCAGGTCCTGATGGTTTAACAAAAGTATGGATAACTCTTTTGGGAGTAACTAGTAACTCTTGTGCCAATCTTTTTCTAAATTCCAATATAGATAACTGTGTGGAACAAGTAATATTGTTATAAACAATCCAGGCATTTACAATAAATGTTCCGAGCAAAAATTCAAAAGCTAGTTTACGGTACCATTTTAAACTTTTTCTTAAAACGGAATGATACGAACTCATCTGATCACTAAAGTCTACTCCTTTTTTTGCTTGATTGTAATCAATAATTGCCTTTGGTTTCATCACAAGCTCACGTTGCCAGTTCCGCTTTCCTGTTGGTTTTAAGGTAGTTGTATGGGTTGGATCAGTACTTAAGATCAGAACTGGCCGTTTGTCCATCTATCTTATAATACGTAACGAGTTGTTCTGAGCACCCCAAATTTCTCCTTTTTTCATTTTTTTAGGTATCGTTTTGGGAATACCTCTTCTGTTAGACCTCAGGGTTCCACAATAAATTATTTTTTTTTGAATAACGATTTGGCTAAAGGTAAACTGGAGTAATAATTATCAGCATACAAGTAGCGGTAGTAACCATCTTTGAATTTAACATTTTGAAAAGGGCATATACTATCTGCTCACTTTGACAAGTATTTGCATTAGTAGTCGTATTTTTACCAGGATAAACGATTATGTTGTTAGTATATCCATCCACTGTACACAATTTATATAATTTAATTCCATACGGGTGTGTTTTATTTGGGAGATATTGCTTTATTTGTAGTCTTCCTTGATAAGGTACTATACTTTCATCGACAACCAAAATCCGTCCTGGTGTTAATGCAGCTTGAAAATTTTTATTCAATACTTTTAAAACTTCACCTAACTTATAGAGCCGATCATCTTTATTACACTGCTCATTATTACAAAAATGAATGCAACGCATCAATAAAAGGAACCTGTCTCGTCTCATGGTATTAGTAATAAACTCATTCCTGAACATGGGATCTTTTGACCAATACAAATTTATTGCGGGACCATCAACTAATCCCATAACTATACATATGGAAAAAAAACGTTTAAGTTCGGCTACATCGCAGTCAACCCAGGAACGTATACGTGATTTTGATCGATGTATATTTAACAACATTTGCCGAGCAAATCTATTTGTTTCAGTAACAATATTCTGTAAAAGATCATCAGTTACAAATAACTTGTAAGCGTCTATAGGATTTTTTATTTCATTAACGTTAAAATTTAATATAGACAACTCTTGATATTGTTGCAACTCACCAGCTTCATTGTCACTCTCATCTATATCATGCCACTCGTTTTCATCATCATTTTCAGATTCTGACATTTTTTCACTTTCAATTTCTGTCTCATTATTATCATCAAATAAATCACTCGTACTTACATCACTGCAAGAGTCATCTGAAGAAAGAACATAGTTTTTTTCGATTACAGAATCGTCCGAATCAAAGGGATCGTCCCGTTCATTTTCACTGTTACTGTTTGGCAACTCTGCAAGCACATGATCTCTTGAATCACCAGGACTTTGGCGCGCATTTACAACACTTGGGTTATCTTCGTTATATTTTTTATTTTCAAATGAAGTACTCGGTTCGTTACACTCTACAGTTTTTGTTTTGTTTGTATCAGCTGTTTTAGCTAAAAACAAAATCTTTTTAACGCGAGATGACATTTTTAGACTAGTAAAACACAGACATAAACACACCTGCTATTGAATTACAAACGATACTAAACGTGGATTGACTGCGCAAGCAAGCATATATAAATATGCACCGGCCCCACAGGACCGGTCTCGCACCCGAGTAACAAATTGTAATGTCTGTGCGTTACCGGCCCCCAAAGTCCGTAACAAGTATAATGCTGGTTTTAGCATTTAAAACAAACGAATATTAACGAAGATATGCTTTTCGCAATTTTTAAAAGTTTGCAGATTTCACATACCGCACTTTAATAATAACGAACACCGGTCCCACGGGACCGGTAACGCAGTCAACCTGTTAACACATGAAGATGATCGAGTACGTAAACGTTTTCCTATCTATATATTTTAACTATGTACTCTGTATACAGGTTTACATACTTCAGTTACATAATAAACTAATTACATACGTCATAACTTTTGAATTTTTCGTTTGTTTTAAGCAAATACCCGATCTCCTCGTTATCCGAGTTTTTCGGTATCCGAGGTATGCGCCGTCCAAGTACGATTTGCCGATATCGTTTTCGATCTTGCGCGGCATGTAATAATTCATCTGCTGATAAGCCAGTCCATTGACGAAGCCATAAGTATTTCTTTCTACCGATTCCTCTTCTCCCGTCGATCTTTCCGTTGAGTATCAACTGCATTAGCCTGTATTTGCTTCCTCTTATTATATGCCTCAGATATTCAAGTTTATAAACTTAATAACTATTTTGATGTTTTGGCAACGCTGTGGGATTCTGACGTCGTAAATCTTGAATGACGTGCAATCTTTTTTATATGAATTATTCTATACTCTAAATAAAACATTTTCCCAAATACTTATTTTTGTAACTTTTGTGCGTAAGATTCTTGAGTTACTGTACCAAATACCCTACACTTTACCTAAAGAAGCTATCTTTAAATAAAGAGGTCATATCTCAGAGTAAATCTTACATACAGGTCACCAAAAAACACAATTCAAACCCGTAGTATTTTCACATTGGCCGTAGAAACCTCCGATTCCGATTAAATGTACGTCTCTGTAATATTAGCCATAAAATTTCAATCAAATAGTAAAACTCTTTTCTATGATTTAATATATTATAGTCGCATAGAACAGTAAACATAATATTATTATTATTACAACTTTTTGTTTGTAAACTACGAACATCGACCTCATTTTTCGCGGCGTTCGGTATTATTTCCTCAACACATCATGTTTCTGGAGTTTTTACAAATGACCCGCCATTTCTGGAAACGAGGAGGGATAGAAAGCATTCAGTGGCTATGTTGACATTCACAGATGGCGCTGTCATCAGTTGTTACAGAAAGGTAATTCATCTAACTGTATTTTGGTCATTTGTTAAAGAATCTCAGAAAAAATTACGTTTCCTCAGATAATGCCTATTTGAATATATTATTTTTAAACTTTTATGTCAGCAATTATTCATAAATGAGACAAATATTGGGGGTTTGTTGAAACATAGGTAGAATTACAAAATGGCCAATATCCCAGTGGAACGTTTTGAAGTTTTTTTTTTTAATGTGATTTATTGGATTTTAAAAAAAGTATTATAGATTTACTTAGTTAGTTTTTTAATTCTCGGAAACTAAGGAAATAAAATTTTTCAAAGAGTGTCTGTATCAAAGTTTTATTTAAACAATGAATCATTTGCATATGCGAACTCATTTTAAATAAGGATACATCTTCAGCCTAACAATACAGAACTTATAACTCAAATAATACAAAATCCCATGGGACATTTTTAAGGAGTAATTTGACCTTATATTAATCACATATAAATCAATACTACAATATACAGGGTGTACAAAATCTCTTCTGACAAACGAAGACCGGAGATTCCTCAGATTATTTTATTACAATTTAACTCTGCATAAAAAAGGAGACAAACTGAAGTGTGACAACTATAGAGGTATAGCCTTACTAGAGTAGACAGGGTATACAAAATTTTGGCAAGAATATTGAGAAATAGGGAAAGAATGCTACATGAGTATCAGGCCGGCTTTAAAAAGCACAGATCTACTATAGACCAATTCTTCTCATTAAAGGAGATACAAACGACTTGTTATGAAGGTAAAGTTCCACTACATGTTTTGTTTGTGGATTTTAGACAATCACATGATAGAGTCGATAGAGTTAAAATGTATCGAGCAATGGAACATTTCGGTATACCAAAGAAACTGATCCGGCTAGATAAAATGACACTAAATAACTCTACGTGTGAAATTGCTTGGCAGGGTCACATATCAGATCAATTTACGATTGCAAAAGCTTAAGATAGGGGGATCCTTTATCCACTACATTATTCAACTTAGTGTTAGAAACTGTCATAAGAAAATGCAGCATGAACGTGGAAGAAATGATCATGAAAAATGAACACCAGTGCTTGGCATTTGCTGACGATCTAACGATCCTAGCAAAAACCGAAAAACAATTAAGAAGATTTGTGGAGAAAATCATTGAAGAAGCACAGAAATTCGGATTGGAACTAAATGAAGAAACAAACAAATATATGATCATGGGAGAGACAGAAGAGAAAAAAGAAATCTTTAGTGTGAGGTCTGTAAGGGGTAAAAGCTAAAGTTTTAAAAGGGTGGACAAATTTGAATACTTGTGTGTAGTTTTCGATAAAACTGGAAAAAAATGGGAGCTCAAAGCCAGAATAGAAAAAGGGAATAAAAAATTAGGTAGTTTAAGAGCCCTACTGAACTCAAAATACGTTTCTAGACAAGGTGAACTCAGAATATATAAAACAGTAATTCGACCCTCAGTAAAATATGCCAGTGAGACATGGACATTAAATAAAAAGGAAGAGGATACTCTGGAAAGATGGGAAAGGAAAATATTGAGACGCATATTCGAAGGACGGAAGACAGAAGATGGTTGGGAGAGAAGAACCAACAATGAATTATTGCCTTTATATAAAGAACCTACCATTATCAAGTTCGTCAAGTCACAAAGAATTAGATGGTTGAGACATGTGGAGTGAATGGCAGCAAACAGAATGCCCAAACTAGTAATAACCAGAGAACTAATGGGCCCCAAAAGAAGATGTAGACCCAGAATGACGTGAATTAGTAAAGGAAAGGAAGATCTTCAACACGTGAAGGTGGGGGGCTAGAAAAGAAAAACACAAAATAGAAGCGAATGGAGAAATATTGTCCACCAGGTCCTTCAGAGTAGTTAAGAATGTTGTAAATACATATTTGAGTTAAAGTTTTGTTTAAAATAATTGTAATTAGTTAATATTAGGATTATGTTTAAAAAAAATGCCCTAGGTCTGTTGTACGTAAAAATAATATAACCCAATTCACCTAGTCCGAAAAGCTTCCTAATGGAGCGAGAGCTTTTTGAAGATGGCGCCTTGTAATACGTTTTTTTTAAATACATCCAGAATGGCTCTATTAAATAAACCAAAACTGGTACGATTATTTATACTCCGGTGTTAAATTAATTCCATTAATTGTTAATTTCTAGTACCGGTCATAGGCGTCCGTTTTGGGTAGGTCAAAGGTTATTTTAACGCCTATCTTTTTTTGTCTTTACCTTTTAAGTATTTGAAATACTAGATCATTAAATTTTCAGGTATTCTAGTACTATAAGGTACTCCTACTCAAGTCAATATGATATACCGTTGTCCAGAAAAATCGGTTTAAAATTTTTTCGTTTTTTAGCCATGAAAGTTAAATTATTGTTTTGTGCACTACTTTTCTTTTACCTGTCAACAGAAGTATAACTTTTTTTTTATTATTAAATTGTGGTCTGTTCGCGAAGTTTATCTTTAAGTTTTTACTTTATGGCATTTAAATATAACAGCTTCAAATAAACAAATACAGGAATACGCTAATATGCTCTAGTTTATGGCGAAATGAGGTGTAACGCTTAAGCAGCACAATGCAGATACCCTAATAAATTTCGTAATTGTAATATCACTCATTTAACATGTACAGCTCTTCATTAACTATTAATAGAAACAGATTCAGTGGTCTCAAAAAATAATGAAAGAGGACGATATGATTATTTAACAGCAGCACCTGAAGATGTTATTTTATTGGAATTTGAGGAAAATACAGATATTAACCTTCGAGGACTATCTGCCATGTATTCCAAAATTTTAAACAAAACAAAAAAGGTGTTGTGTTCATTTTTACTGATAGAGCAATCAAACTATCCGGTCCAGAATACCATTCCAAAAATATGATAAAAGTTAAAGATATTTTAGAAAGAAATAGTTATTCAACAGAATTTTACAACCCTCTTAAAAAAAATTATATTGATCAAAAATCAATCCAATTCCAATACCTTACCAAAACAAACTCAAATCATACCTAGCAATAATAATAATGCCACTAACTCCAACAAATCCTATATTATCCTTAACATACATTAATGAATTTTCTGAACAACTGTCAAAAATGTTTGCAAAGTAGAATATTAATGTTGGACATAAAGCATTAAAAGCATCTGGATAATATTTTTTAAAATTTAAACCTAAATTTAATAAAAACCATCAATCCAATGTTATTTATAAAATAAATTGTGAAGACTGCAATTCAACATATATTGGACCAACACACCAATACCGACATAGAAGAATTGTTGCACACAAACATAGTATACAAGCCAAGGCATTAAACATAACAGCCCCAGCCAAACATTCTCTAAAAAATAGGCATTCTTTTGATTATGAATTTTCTGACAGATTTTGGAAAAAGAACAAAATTAGAACAAAAAATGCATATTGGAGAAGATTTCCCATAAAAAAGAACCAAATTCCATCAGTAATAAGACTGACACTAAACCACTCCTATTTTGAGATATCTGTCCAATGTCATCTGTCAATCTCAGATACCAATTGTTAATCTATGTTAAACTTAAAAAAAAGTGTAGACATGAAATTTAATTGTAAAAATGTAATGTTTAAAGTGTGTGCTTATTGAAACTGGCAAATTTGCCGAAACGTTTAAGCAAAATTTAAAAAGTTTTATGTACATTAGACCGACAAACTCAGAAAATAAAAAAGTTTCTATATAAAATTATAAGTAACAGCTTATTTTAAAGACAAATTCAGGATTCAGTAAAGGATTCATACTGTATATACCTATGTCTTGAGCTGTATTCTTATTAGTACACATGTAATCTGCCGACTCGTATTCGTGCAATGATATACCACACAACAAATTCCCTTCCAATGATGTATTTCATTAACCATACTTTACACCGGCATCTATCAAATATCTGTAATCATCCAAAATTATCCGAAAGTATTTCTCACTTTTATCCCAGCGTCCACTGTTATTATATCAAAAGAACTCACAGAATTATTATATCATTTCAATTGACCAGTGTTTTTTGTAACGTCTTTAATTTGACCGTTACAAATCTGACGCATCCGGATTAAATCTTTGGGATGACAGAGACGTAGAGATATTTGTATAAATTTAGTTGAAAAGTATTGCTGCTATACTTGTGGTGTAATAAGGAGCAATTATGTAGATTTTTATACACAATAAAATTTCTATTAACGGCAACCTCTCTACACCGGAAACCTCTGCTTAACGGACACATTTTAGGTAACCGAATATTTCATATGATAATTGATATAAGGTTGAATGCTCGAGTAAATGAACTTTGAAAAATAAGGCAATTATCGAGCACAAGTTTAATTAAATCTTGCCCAAGTACTTTCGATTAAAATAGCATCTTCAGGGTCATTTCGTCAAGTAGACGGTGAGACTCGTTACTGAGAGGTCGCCTACAGTATCACAGTCTATTTCCCGCTTCTTGGCTTTGGTCCGAGCCCGAGCGACTGACGACTTGCAGTGTCACCGCGGAGGAACAAATAGTGGTCTAACATCCTTCTATTGCCTCCGGTTGCTCTGTAGAGGGCTTTAGAGACGTCAACGAAAGCACCTCTACCCAAGTCTATTTACAGGATATAGACTTGTGAAGTTCTCTTCTGATGGGCTCGTCTTGAATAAGACGAGCTATTTCTTACATGACTTAGTCTTCTTACAAGTCGAAATAAACATCAGGTTAGTGGTTCTTCGATGACTTGCCTTAAAAAAGACAAGATATTTCTTACACGACTAAATAGCCGAAATAAAACACCAAGTATAAAGTTGAATAAAATCTCAGCCACAGAGTATAGGGTAGGCTAAAAGAAAAAGCAGAGCCCCGAGAGCACTAAGCACTCGGAGAACCAGTGAAAGACTGAACTAGTTGACCTAAAAATCGCCTATTTTTATACACGCTGAAGTAGCGATAAATAGGGATTTCCAGGTCAGGGACCAATAGGAAAAATGAGGGGCGGGGCGATGCATCTCGAGAGCGAACTAGTCGCGTCCGAGAACACCCCCTTCCTCTGGAGACTCTGGAGATTTTACAAAGTATACAATGAAGAAAAATACATAAAAATGCATAAAATATATGAAAGAAAATACATGAAAATGTAAATAAAGTAAAAAAATGTCTTTGAAAACTCACAACACAGCACTAATAGGGAGATCGGTGGTGTTAAAGGTAAAAGCAAATGCTGCTAAAAAACTAATACTTCCTTATATTTTTAGGTCCAGTCCACTATCAAAGGCGAAGAAGATACAACTCTACCAAGCATATGTTAGGTCGGTGATTCTGTATGCTGTACCAGTATGGAGCTCCATTGCGGAATCCAACTGGAGAAAGTTTGTAACATTTTTTTTATTATTAATATATCAAATTATTTTTAATTCCTTTTACCCCCGTGCGATACGCCGATGATTAGGAATCCCAGTGTTTACGATAGGAAAATATTATTGTAGACACCAAGCTGAAATGGAATTCCCTAATTAAGAAAGGTTTTTAATCCTTCCGTCTTAATACTCTGTATGAAAAGAACAAATGCTTTCCGGTATGCAGTTTCTTTTTCATAAATTGGTAATTTTCGCCGAAGGCCCGTATCTTTTGACAATAATAATCCTAAGGATTTTAGTATTCTCAGGTCCAATTGTTAATACCGATTATTTTACCTTAAACTTTCCAATAGTCGTTAAGGCCATACCTTCTGAGAAATACATACGACTGTCCGATGATTTTAAGTGGGGGATATACCTTTTTCTTAGATAGTTGGTGAAATTTTTAGGGAATCAACTTACTTCTCGGTGGGCTCTTGTTGAGTGAAGTGATATCTCGTGATGCGCTTTGCTCACGATAGTTCTTATCTTATCGTTGCGGTGAATTATTTTCTGTGTGTACACTTCATATTTGAGTTTTCTTTCCTTAGACCATGTTAAATTATTAATAGTTCTACACTACCTTTAATGGTTATTAAATTCAGTGTTTAGTACCAGAAAAGTATTAAATTCAGTGAATTAAGCTGCCTTCGTCAAGATCTACTGTAAGTAATCTTTATCTACAATTATCTGGGCGAGTAATATGGTATGGTACCATATCACCTGCCATTATCTGGACGTATCATCTATATCTTCACCTGTAGATTGCCGATTTTTTAATGTAATTGAACCATTCAAGAAATTTCTATAAATATTTTACCTATAAACATACAAGTCTCAGTTTTTTATTAAATAATAGTGCTAGATAGGTAATTGACTTAACCAAGTGCGGTTTGGTTTATGTTTTCATTCCTGTAACCTTTTTGTTTTTTTTTTTTAGTAAATTTAGAGTTAAGTAATTTTTGCTATCTTTTGTATTTCCTATAATTTTTGTTCATTATCTTTCCTATGGTATCTCGAGATACGCCAAACTATATTTGTATATGATTGCCTTATATATCTTGGTAAAGGTATTTTTTTATTACATTATAGCTTAATTTTATACATATATAACACCATTTCATAGTTCTGTATTTTTATTACCTGGGTTGCTTTTAGCAGCATTATAATTTTGTGGTTAATATATTGTTATTGTTTTATGTATGTATTGTATTTGTCGGCTCCTAACAAGTTCCCTGATAAAATAATAGCTCTGAACAATTACTATCTTTAAATATTACTATGCTTTTGAACTGTAGAAAGATCAGGCTGATTAAGTTTCGTAGGTAAGTAAGTGTAATACTTAATATATTTATTATTTGTTTATATATTGCGTTGACCAGATTTATTTGATAATTTACCGTTGGTATCTTTCCTTGAGTTTGATCTCTGAACCTAAATATCTTTTTTTATCCCTTTTCTTTTCTAAGGTTTTCTTAATTTTCTCCTTAACCCCAAAAAATTGAGTGGCGCCCTGTTTCTATTTTCTCTTATCTTTAGTAATTTTACCCATCTATCTTTTTGTTTATTTCTGTATCTTTTCTAATATCTCTTATCCTATCTGTACCCATTTCTTCCGTTGGATCCATTCCCGGTTCCAAAAGCTAGTTTCGAACCCACGACTCGCTCTCCACCAACCATCTGGCTGCCGTTCGCAGTATCTCCATTGGTTATCTTTCTAGCACCACCCAAAAAAGATTTCCGAGGTTACAAGTTAGAAGCAACTGAGACCTCATGCTACCGAATCATCGACGAAACATAATGGGAGGATAGAGTTACCAACGACACCATCAGGAATAGATTAGGATACACGCCACTGTGGCCGAGAATAGAACCAGGTGGTTCTTCAACCAAGCCACCAAAAGACTACGAAAGACCAGGGATATTCTCGAGAAGAACAGGATCCAGAGGATACACAGATCCACACATCGACTGATCGACCACCTGATCAGGGACTAGAAGCCAGGCATGCAAGGAAGTAGGTACGTTTGCCGATACAGTACCTACAGAAGCAGACGAGGACACCACCCAGAAAAATCCAGGAACCGAGAGGAAGAAGAATCAAATGCTGGCGGTGCAAGAGCGGAACGCAGAAGAAGAAAGAAGGCTAAGATATTATTTTTGACATGAGTAATAACATAAAATTGTACAAAACACTACACTAAAAAAGGACAAACAGTTTAAAATTACTTAAAAGATTCTACGCACTACATTCTTTGTCACTATCAGGAGGGAGAATACTCCCTCTCCAATATGCATATTTTGTTGTTATTTTGTTCTTTTTCCAAAATCTGTACATTTTCATAATTAAAAGAATGGCCATTTTTAGAGAATGTTTGGCTAGAACTGTTGTGTTTAATGCCTTGGTTTGTACACTATGTTTGTTCTTTAAGTCTATCACTAAGTTTTCCATAAAGGGCTGCCTGGTGTATTATGCACTGATATGTTATTAAATTTGAATTTTTATCCCTGATTCTCTTTACCACACCTTTTTCTTTGCCAATTATTGGTGGAGCGCCATCAGTAAAAAGCTAAATTCTTTGATTATAACTGATGTTATATTTAGAAATTAATTCATCAATAACCTTAAATAAATCTTCTGCTCGAGTGTTACCTTTTAGCGGCAATATTGCTAGCAAATCTTACAAAAATAAACATTTGTTCATCAGCAATGTCACATGATTCGTGAAGTGCTATGGCGTAGCAATGTGCCTTTTGCAAAAGAATAAAAAGAGAGTTTTTAAGATTCTCAGCCAAAATTTTTGTTTTGCGTGTATTACTTCGCGATGACAATGAGATTCTTTGAATTGCTAAGGCAACATCTTTTTTTTTTTCTTTAAAAAGTGAGTTAGGTACTGCCAGCATACATTCATTCACTATCACAGAATCAGAAAATGGTTTTTGGTATTTTTTAAGTATCCAGCACACTCGTAACGCAGTCTCTGTGGATTTTTTCTGGTCGCTCATGCAGCAAACTAGGATTTTTGTGCTTTTTTCATAAGAATTATGATATACCCTAAGTTTTTCTTGACGCGTCTGACTGCCAAGAGGAAAGTTCTTGTGGAACTGCTGATGAGTTGTTTCGTAGTGTCGCTTCAAATTTCCACCTTTAACTAAGACGACAGTTTTATTGCATGTAAGGCACACCGGAACCGCTTGCGGCCTATCAGGCAGTGTAAAACAATATTGTTCAGTCCATTCTTCCAGAAGCTTCTTATTTTGACTTCCACTTTTCTCCTTTCCGGATTCGTAGGTATAAAAAGATCTTTTATAAAACGAACGAAAACGTGAGTTATCACAAAACATATTTACGGTAGTGCCAGATGTAGTGCGTTACGTGCATTAGGGTGGGCCGTTGAGTAATGTGTTTTTATTTTATTTTTTTAATTGAGTTGCCTGACCCCAGAAAAGATTTATGATAAGATAACTTATTTTACAGTGTTTTTTTTTTTTTATAATTAATTTAATTTTTTTCCACTGCCACAGAGCTATATAAGAACGAGATTTTTACGAAAAAATTCAATCATTTAATATTATGTCAAATTCGTTTTTTTTTTAATTTATTATGGTTGCCTGAGTCAAAAAAAGTGTTTTATACGATAAATTTGATCATATTATTTTCATAAAATTAATATTTTTCAAAATATTAATATAATCATAAAATTAATAATTTTTCAAAAAAAAATGTATTGTATGGTAGATTTATTTTTGCATACAAAAAAATAATTTATATTAAAGCTAAATTTGTTTTGAACACATAATACAACAATACAAATACAAAAATAGTTTATCTATAAATATATAACGATACAAAACAGAATGTCTTTCAAAAGTAACAATCACATTATTTAAAAAAAAAGTCTTTCTTTAATTCATATTTCGGCATATTTTCCCTTGATTTGGCCTGTTCCTTATATAACCGTCTCCATTTTCACTTCCACAGACAGAAGCTGAACCTTCTGTTACTATTTTGACGGCCCTCTCAGCCGCTTGTGTGTGACAAGGGTATGATTTTACGTATGCCAAAAGACTGGTTTCAGGATTTTCAACAACTTCCCTTAGGGCGAGCGCCCACCAAAGTGGCGTGGCAGTGGCAAGTAGCAAGTAGCACGCGTCTAGCATAATGTAACCAATCCAAACGAATGATTAGAATGAATGACGTCACTGTCATTTTGGTGTAAACTGAATCATTCGTTTTCATTGGTTACATTATGCTAGACGCGTGCTACTTGCTACTTGCCACTGCCACGCCACTTTGGTGGGCGCTCGCCCTTAGTTGGTCTTTTGGTAGCTTCATAGTTACAGGAGGCTCTGTCCATAAAACTTTCTGGCATTCGATAATCTCAAACTAATCCTTACTGCCAAAAAATAATTTTGGTACTACGAAATGTCGCTGATCATTGTAATTTAACTGCCTGCTCTTCAAAATTCTTTGGAACCCCAATTGTCTTATGTGTTTACGTTTATCAAACAACATAGCCAAAATAATATTTTCTGGGCTCCCAAAGTATCCATTTCTTTGAATACATTTATAGACTATGTCTTTCAATTCTGGTAGTAAATAGTCGCAGAGTCTTATTGTCTTGAATAGATGCCTTGCACCATAAATGCATGACGGGTGAGTCTTAATACAAAATCACATGGGCGCATACACTTTCATTACAAAATGGCTTAGTATTTGTAAATTTTCCGATGGGTTTCTGGTTGCTACGTATAACCGAAGGATACGGGAAGCAGTGGTAAGCCACCGAGAATGAACCATTTTCCCAGGCTGTCTCTTAGAAAGTTTTTCTGAACAAGCACCACTTTTCACTGCTTGACAAATATCGTACAGGTATTTTACTCAACTGTCGGTAAAACACTAAAAATAATTTAAGTGTCGCTAGGCGGTTTAATTGATTGAAATATTGTTTTACACTTACACCACTCCAAAATCTGCAGCATAAGCGAAGCGTTGACCTCCAATGTCACGTTGTTTTAAGAATGATAATATATTATAATCGGTAATATTAACTTTGTTTATACTAACGTCTACTTTATTGTTATTGGGGAATTTCGGCACACTCTTTGAAGTAGGTCCCTAAAATAAATTTTGTCTACTTATTAGTTAGTGGAAAAATACGCAAATAAAGTTTACTATACGTTATAAATTATGCATCAAACCGCCAGAACAATACAGATTTTATTTAAATTTTTTTTACAAAGTTACAAAATAAATAACCCTGATGTTTCAAAAATTATATAATAAAAAATATAAAGATCTGCGTTTGAAATAATTATTATTTTTTATTTTTTCCACTGCCACAATGACTTTTTATATTAAAAAAATATAGAGTCTTTGTGGCAGTGGAAAAAAATATTTTTAGCTACTCATTTTGGACTTAAAATTTGTGTTTTAGTATAACTCAACTTTTTTGACCACAGGCGTTGTTATTTTCCAGAAAAAATTTTGTCGGCCCACCCTAACGTGCATGTCCATGTCACTGACCAACTAGTGAGCGACTGTCAGTTAGTAGGCAGCAGCGTTACCAGGAACATAAATTTTATTTCCCAAATTGTGTTTTAAAAGTTGCCAGATTTTGAACAGAATTTTCCAGATTTATATATTTCAGTTATTGTAAACATACAATATTATTATAAAACAATATTTCATCACTTATACATAATTGTTATTATGTTTATTTATCATTTCACTTCCTGTAACATTAGCTTTATTTTGAACTTGATTGATTGACTCAGCAATCGATATTCTGCAGTTCAACCTTTCGCGGTCCGGATTTGGACAGCGGTCCGCCTGTTACCGGCCGTTGCAATAGAGGGTTAACACGTTCGCGGACAAGACGGCATATCCCGTCACACACACAATAACAAGACGCGATATGCCGTCCAAACAAACAGCTCGGTATATCAGTCAAGGCGGCATTTTTCGTCGTTCATATATTGGTTTCCCCGTACTAACACGATTGATGACCCAGCACACATAAAAATATTTCGTAAAATGTCCCTGCATTCGTTTAGCTATGCAGTTGACCTCACTTGTGTTTTTGGTGAATGCACGTGAATAATATTTCCCTACATTTTTATGCTGTAAAAGTTATACTCCGTTTAAATTAGTACAAGGCAGTTTTATGTATTTGGTAAGTGTCAATAAGTCCTTAATTTTATATATTTTCATTTTATAACGCAAAAACTGAACAAAAAAGTTAATTTTAATAACTAATTTCTAATTAGTTTTTTGGTGTGAACTAGTAGATAGATAGATAGATAGGTAGATATGTTTGTTGACAATTTTTTACATAGCAAACACTACGTGTAATGACACAATATAAATAAGTCATTTATAACTAAGAAATAACACAAGAACACATAATATAATATACAATGAAAAATAGAAATATCAAACAAATATAGTAATATATTAGATAAAACTCTAAAACCATAAAGTTATTATTTTTTTAAGAATTCTAATATGTGTAAATACTGCATGTTTAAAAACATAGATTTTTTTATTTACAGGGTGGAGTAATATAAAAATTTAATTCAATTTATCGGCATTGCGGTTGGCAAAATGGATAAGACAGAAGAAAAAAGACTTTGGAAACTCATGGAAGAAGTCAGTACAGGATCATCTGAATCTGATGAGGCTTACTCAGAGCCTAAGTCATTCATTAGTGATGATAACATCTCAGATCGTAATGATAATTATGATATTGGTGGCTCCAGTGACCACCACCCTATTGGAGACGATAGTAGTGATGAGGGTGACATTGTTACTGACCTCCATTTGCAAACAACAGAGGATATGTTGTATGATACCACAACAGATATACCTGATTTTCAGTTTGATAGTGCTGGTAGTGTTATTCAATATGTGTTTGAAACTACACCGACTGCAGCCGAATATTTTGAAAAATTTTGGGATTATGACGTGATAAACACGATTGTTACTTCTACGAATGCTTATGCTGACATTTTGAATACTACCAAAAGACCACACAGAAGAAATTATAGATATAAAACTATTAAATCAGTAACCTAACCTGAACTCAAGGTATTCTTTGCTCTGTGTATCTTACACAGTCACTCCAAATGTTCTTTAATAAAGAAAAGGTTCTCGATGGATCCATTATATTACAGCCCAGTTTTTCATCGTTATTTTTCTGGAAGACGTTTTGAAGACCTTCTAAGCTGTTTTAGTTGCTGTTACGGACAGATTGACAACAATCTTGATGACAAACTACAAAAGGTTATACCACTTTTGACTAAATTATTATCAAACTTTAGTGCCGTGGTTCCTCCAAAAAATTTGTCTTTAAATGTTTCACTAATGATATTTCGCAGTTGGTTGAGCTTTCGGCAGTATATTAAAAGTAAAAGCGCCAAGTACCGAATAAAGTTCTACTCTGTTTGTACCAGCGATGGTTACGTGCTAAATTTGAAAATATATTCCGGAAAAACAACCGAAGCAACTGGTGTACTAAAACTTGAGCAACTAGTTCTCTCTCTGGCGGGGTCATACCTAGATCGTGGACATCATATATTCATAGACAACTTTTATAATAGCCTCTCTCTTTCTAAGATTCTTATTTGTCGAAAAACCCATACAACTGGTAGGTTGTATGGGTTTTACACAAACCCTACCTTACGAAAAGATCGAAAAAGAAATCCTGCCGCAATCGTAAAAGCCAAGTTAAAGAAAGGTGAATACCGTTGGAGCCGATGTGGTCAAGTATATGTTTCAAAATGAAGAGATAAACGGGATATTATTTGTATTACCACGAAATATCATTCCAAATCGATTACCGCTAAAAACAGGTATGGCGTTGAAAAGGTAAAACCTGAGGAAGTAGCTAATTACAACAAGTTTATGTCTGGTATGGACTGTAGTGACCAGCTGATTAGTTATTATTCATCTCCGAGAAAAAGTATTAAATGGTATAAAAAAGTATTGTTTCATCTACTAGACATTTCTCTTTGGAATGCTTTTTACATAAATAGAACATTAGACACACAGTTATTGTTCATTTAGTTTCGCGAAGAAATTGTAAAAGAATCTTTAGGAATTGATAAATCCAGACCATTACATGGTGGTAAAAGGCCACGACTGGATCAACAAATAGCAAACAGGAACACTGATTCTGGCATGCACTTTCTTCTCGATAAAATACTAAACCCAAAAGATCTACATAAATCCTACCATTTGAGATGCAACCATTGTACATCAAGATCTATACGAAAGGAGACCAAGTAGCTTTGTAAGACGTGCCCCAGCAGGCCAGCTCTTTGTGTCGAACCTTGCTTCGAAGATTACCATAGACAATAAAATTGTTGTTTTTAATCAATTCGTCCCCTCCCTCCCATTTTTCGTGTGACGGGAAACGCTTTATTTTAAACAGCTCACGAAAATAGACTTTGCTAGGAACAAGACGGTATTTACCGCTTTCCACTTTTTTGTCATAAATATATGTTTTTTTCATCATAAATCATGCTAACCAATTTTTAATTTTATTTTCGATAAAATGACGTTCTTAACAGATGTGCGTTTCTACGAATCCCTTGTTATGCCATAGTGTCCGCTAACATGTTAATATTTAAATATATATAAAAATAAAATGATTCTCTCCCGTTAATCACATTTTAATTATTAACATGTTTTTCATTTTTTTATCGTTTTTGTTGCTTATGACCATGTGATCAAAAAATCCAAAAATCTATCAAAGCATTTTTATAAATGTAAAATTTACATAGTCTACTACAGTTACATTTTCTTCAATAAAATATAATGTTTACTATTTTTACTACCTATTTTTATAACGAAAACTTATATTTCCTGTAAATGTCAGAAGGTCCATTAACCCTTTTGCTCTGGTCACGCCTCTGTTTTTAGCTCAAATCAATTGTGTGTAATTCATGTTTAATGCACAACATACACACAGCCTCGGTCCGTTTGCGTGAAGGAAAATAACAAACCAATAATAACACCTTCCAGTGTTAACCTAGAACGTCATTACGAAAGTACACAGTGTCTTATAACAGTTATTTTCACGGAACCTGTCATGTCATTCCGATTAGACTCGGTACGAATGTTACTTTTGATTTCTTTGTATGATTATGTTTACTGGAACTTTAGTGTGAGCAATCAGATCGTATTTAGTTTATGAAATAAAAATAAGTCGGAATAAAATTATTAAAAGGTACTTAGCTTCTTACTTAATGGAGATTTTAGAGTTTTTTTTTTTATATATTTGATGTAAATGTTTTGTTTAGTTCACAATTCTTGCATATACTTTATACAGGGTGGATATTAAGTCTTACCCCCTCTAGTGAACTCCGTTATTTAAGACAAAGATGAAAACCGCTCGCACCCGTCAATTTTTATTTTAATAGAGGTGTTTCATAAAATAAAAAAAATTGTCACCCCTTTCATCCCCTTCACTTGACAGCTACCCCTCAGATTTTTTAATCCGTACAATCTACTCCTAAAGTAGATATAAAAAACTACCGTAAAATTTTTATTTTAAGCTTTTAATAAGCATTTTTTTATACCTTAATACACACGAACACCACGTGCTTTGTATTCAACAGGTATACTAGCCACTCCTGGATATCTCTACTTCATGGTTTGTTCCAGTTTCACTTTTAACTTTTAGTGGCATAAAACTTTATGCATTTTGCGATAACAGATCTTATTATACTATTTTTTCCCATTCTTCTTCTTCACGTGCCATCTCCGCTACGAAGGTTGGCTATCATCATGGCAATTTTGACCCTGGAGGCTGCCGCTCGGAACAATTGTATGGAAGTGCAAGCAAACCACTTCCCGAGGTTTCTCAACCATGACATTCTTCTCCTACCTATGCTGCGCCTACCTTCAATCTTTCCTTGCATAATTAGTTGTAACAGTTGATATTTATTCCCACGTGTAATATGTCCCAGGTATTGTAATTTCCTTCCCAATTACCAATTTCTCGGGTTCCGAGATAACATGTTCCCTGTTTTATATGTTCCTAAAAGAAATAAAGCTGTAGTATTGCTCTCTACCATGATCGATATAGACAGAATACACGAAGATACAGGAAAACCAATAATGATTTTAGAATACAATAAAATAAAAGATTACCAGAAGATGGCCATTAGAAATATTTTTCGCATACTAGATTTTGCTGAAATAAATTCCGAAGTTGTTTATAATTGTACTAAGTCAAATATGTTGGTACAAAGAAGGTAACAATTTTTTCCTTGAATTAGGTTTCTCCCTGATGAGGGATGATTTAGAAGACCGAGCTAAGATACTAACGCTTCCAAAAGATGTAAGAGAATTTCTGCTGCCTTTTTAGATTGTCAAAGAACCCACCAGCATGGTAAACCAAAGTCGAAGTGGCCTTTGAAATGCCTTTGTGACCTTCATTGGAGGAAGACTAATTTAATTATTTTGTATTTAGATATTTTTTTCTGCGATCTTTTCTAAGAATATTTTTTATTGTAAACGTTTTCTTTATTTTGATATTTTTGTAAGACTAACTATTCGTTTAGTGAGTCGTTACATTATGTTAATGTCATAGAATAAATTGTTAAAAATAACGGTTTTTTGCGTCTTTTACGATTTTTTGTAACAAAGTTTTGAGAATTTTTTACTTTTAATACCATCTTTTCTATGTGCGGCATTAAATACCGCAGTGTGTCCACTCATGTAACTTTAAGAGACGTGGCTGCCGGAGGATTAAATGTAAAAATATGAAAAGTACATACTTTCCCAAACAATATTATGTGCTTCATATTATTGAATGCATCCCTATCCACCGCAGACCTCCTATCTTAATATGTTTTACGAAATCTGGTTCCTGGTATATTCTATAAAGTTGTGTCGTCTTCTTTACACTCCATTGTCATTCACTGCTCCATAGATTCGCCTTAGTATTTTTCTTTCAAAACATCCAGTGTATGAACAAAACATTTTTGGCTTATTTCAGATGCCCATAAAGATGCTCCAGGAAACGAAAATACTTGGACAAGATTTAATTAATAAACTGTGCTCAATATCTGCTTTTTCATTTGATCAAAGTTCATTTATTTGAGAATTCAACGTTATATAAATTTAAGTTAGTCAAACATTTTTAATTACAAGCAATTGTGGATTAATCCCATAGAAACACAATATTTAACTTAGCAAAAAATATTTTTAAATCAAGAAATCAAGGCTGAAAAAAAGAACGAAAGTCGACCAATTATAGTAGCGGTAATATATATAATAGAATGTAATACTTCAAATGAAAGATTTGGATATTTTGATAGTTCTGCTTTAATATATAGCGCAGCGGCTGAGACATTACAGTGACCATCCCTCTTACAGCATGCTTGCATTGAGTGATGTAGAATAGCTTTTGTAATTACTGTTGCTATTTTTATCTTTATTGTTACTAAAAGAACTTTATAAAAACAGAATGTTGTGAATTGTCCCTTCTCTACAACATAAATAGAGAGCCAGACGACGTTGGAACTGGTCAAGTTTGTGGACTTGGATTAAACAATTCTTCGTCGAAAGCAAGTTATAAGTTGAACTGGTAATGAAAATGGTCGTGTAAATTAAAATCACTTCATTTTCTTATTGCACTTGTTACAAAAATACTACGTATTTATCTTAAGTTTACTTTTTGTTCTGCTGTTTCACGAAGAGACGCTTAATTATTTCGCGTGAATTTGACTGGCGATTACGAAATGCGATGGGTATGGTTATAGGGTCGTGATATTTGTTCGTTACTTGAATCGAAACTGTTCTGTCGAAATGTTACTCTAGTCCACTATTTATAGGAGAAAATATCCCAGCTTGTGACGATTTTAACCGTCATAACGACCTTTCTGCAACGTACCAACGATTTTTAACGTCGAAAACGAACTTTTCTTCGTGCTATATAGTGGCGTTTAAGCTAGTTTTTTCGATATATTTGCAAGCAAAAATACATAAAAAGCAATAAACTGAAGATTTATTGCCTATTTACAAGTTCCGAAACTAAATACACCTTACTGTTCTCCCTTTGTGGACACATTAAACATTTCTGATATGCACATGTTTGAACCATCTGTCCATCCTTTCTTAACTGTATCGTGGGTATCATACCAAGTTTCATCTAAATAGTAAATTCGCCTACTTTCTTGCCTATATTTTGTAATTTGTTCTAGATATATATTACGTCTGTTGACTATTCTTTGACTTTCCATAACTGCTTGACGTTTATTTATTGTTTTAAATTTAAATCCCATTTTCTTTATCGAATTTTGAAGAGTTTTATCACACCATTTCATATTCCAACCGGTTGTTTTCAATTTCTTTCGTATTATTTCTATTGTAGGTATTTCATTGCTTTTGTAGCAATCGTATATTGTGGTCTTCAATAGTTTTATAAGTGAAGCATCTATAGGTCTTGAACATTTGTAGTCACATCGCTTTTTGCGATGATAGGGTTCATTTTTAACTATTTTGTATATACTTGAAAGTGGAATTTCTGTTAAATCGGAAGTTGCTTGTGCCAACAGTTTTTCATCGAAGCCGAATTTCTTATGTAGATTTTTGTACACATTCAAACATACTTGCTGTGTTTCAGCATTTAAATGTATTCGAATCTTGTTTACAGGTACCTTTTTGTCAGGATTTATATTCACACCGGCACTGTTACTTTGTACATGATCATTATTTTTAAAAGCAATGTTTTCAACCACATTCTCCCAGGGACGCCACATCACTATTCAAAATAATTAAATTCCATCAAACACACCTACACTCTAGTCTAGTCTGCTTCCCAACTAAACTAAACTAAAATATTTCGCACCGACCAATTCAAGTCTGTGCGAACCAGTCGGGTCAGTGTAATCAGATATTAGATCAAAGGGTTCCGCTCTTAAAGAGTTTCTACAATATTTCTTACTTACACTATACCAGATAAACAGACTACCTAAAGAGCATAGCAGAAACTTGATTTCAACTGCGCAAATAGAGAAACTTTGAAACTTTTACAAGATGCTGATATTACCCACAAAATCATTTAACCAAAATTTAAATGTTTTGCTATATAATCTGTATGTAAACACAATGCTTAATTAATCATCCCATGTGATCTAATCATAGCAAGTATACTGGCACCTTTTAGGATCTGATTTTTACATAAATATCTTCCCTTTTTTAACTGAGTATTTTCCAAATATCGTTTTTATGATCATAATTATGTAGTCATTATTTCCATTTTGTCTTTTTCACCGCGTGATAAAAATCATTTTAAATATGGTTACGGTGTAATGATAAGGCCTGTAATAATAGCCACTATATAAAAATCAGTGTAACTGGTGATAAAAAACAAAAATGATCCGGACTTCGTCAGATTTTTACCCGATATGTCACGAACATTTAAAACTGCTCTTTAATTTGACGGTTTATGAGGCATGGATTTGAAAATAAACACAGTAGCGTATCTTTTATGTATTAGTGAGTTCATATTTTAGTCTAATATTCGTTAATTTTTTTAAAATTAAAAAATATCTGTTGATTTAATTACAGTAAGTGAAGGATTTATCAAATAAAATAATTTGAACAATTTAATCAATCAATCAGTTTAATTTAATTATCCAGACGACCGGTTTCGCTTTCTACAATATGCAAAGCATCTTCAGGTCTTGATACAAAGTTAAATAAATGATGCCGGTACTCTATTAATTGATGGATGGTAGAACATGGTTGAAACTATCATGTATTGTTGAATGGAGAACTTAAGTCTGCTATTGTAGTTGTTTGACAATAAACGGGAAGTTCTTGAGGAGATAGATTTGATCCAATGAAGTAGAGATAGGTGTAATGTGATTGTTTGTTAGATGAAAGTGATGTTCTATACCATTGTATTACTTGAAAGTTATTTATACTTATTCAAGAGATATATTTATAAAATGTGTGTTATTTATTGAGTATTTATTTTATGAAGGTGACAGTTTTATGACAATGAATAAGATTATATGTACAAATTGTGTGGGTGTGCAATTCTTCCAACTTGTAATTATCAAATTTCTTTGATAAAGTTCTATTGGTAAAATGGTAAATTATTGCAAAGTCAAGTATATAAAATTATTAAAGTTAAAACCATTAAGGACCATTTAAACACACAGAAACAGAAGACACTTAGAAGGGACAAAACAAACATTAAATTTAAAAAAGGGGAAGGACTTTTATGCAATACATCTCAGTCTTGAAAACAATGAGTTTTTTATGTTATCTATTAGATTTTTGATAAATCTATCTATCTGTAAATCTTATCTTTTGATAAAAACGACAAAAATGATAAATTTGCCAAGATACGTCCATTATATTTACTGATGAACGAACGATATTTGCAGTTCGGACTATTTACCCATAATATGTCTATAGATGAACAAATGGTTCCTTATTTCGGCCGACATTCTGTAAAAATGTTTATGTAGGGTAAACCAGTGCGCTTTGGCTTCAAAGTCTGGTGCTTGTGTAGCTTAGAGGAATATTTATAGCAATCCATTCCTTATGGTGGCGCAAATCCAGAAAGGCAGAAATCTAAATACAGATTAGGGACGCAAGTAGTTTTGGATCTGCTACGTGTAATCAAAACACTTCAGAACATAGAATATTCTTCGACAACTTCTTTTCGAGTTATGCACTATTTCACATTCTGGGTGAAAAAGGAATTTTCTTTACTAGCACCGTGATAGAGAATAGGTTACCAGGATGTCCTCTACAAAGTAGCAAAGGGCTTGGAAAGAAGAACAGGGGCGAGTTTGATCATGCTTTCGACAAAAAGACAGAAATATCCTCTAGCCAGCACTAATGGAACGGTTTATCCAATTATTACAGTTAAAAGATATCATCGGAAGCTACGAAAGGAAGATTCAATACCTCAGCCCAATATGATTAACGAATATAACCGACATATGGAAGGTGTTGATCTCTTAGATAATTGGGTATCAAATTACAAGATCCGAGTAGGAAGTAAAAAGTGATGGTGGCCCTTGTTTATGAACCTTGTGGATTGCACAGTTGTAAATTCATGGAAAATTTACAACATTGCAAATGACTCTCTAATCTCCCAATTGCAATTCCGTTCTTCGTTGGTTTTGTCACTAATACAGAACAAAAAAAGATTTACGGTAAAAACAGATGCTGAAGGTGACTCCGAGTCAGACAGAGAGCCAACACCATCCACATCTGCATGGGGTCGTCCTTCTAAAGGAAGTTTACCTTCTGATATTCAATATGACCAGAATGGTCATACTATCGTTCGCGAAGAGGAGGCACCTAGACGGCGGTGCAGACTGTGCAAAACTAACTCTGTTTATATGTGCGGAAAATGCAAAGTTCACTTGCACGCTGACTGTTTTAGTGCTTTCCACAAAAAATGAGATGCCATAATGATGCTAGTGCCATACTACCATACTGCCAAGTAATCACTTTTTCTTATATAATTAACTATTGTAGCAATATCTTTAGTTTTTAATTGATAAAACCAAGAAATTTCATTTACACACTATAAAACGTATAACTTTCAATTTACTACATATATTACGCCAAAGTTTCGTTAACGAAACATTGTGTGTGTGTGTGTGTGTGTGTTTTATTGGCACTGGTTTTGACAACCAACTGGCCAGTCAATTTGTTTTAAGTTCTCTCTTTACAAAAGATATTGTTAGTATTTACATTTAAAACTATTGTATTGTATTGACAGTTAAGACATGGAATGTTAGAAACTTATTTACTAGATTACTCTGTTTTTGCTGTTTTGTTTTTTGTATCTTTTTTTTTATTTTTTATTTTTTTTTATTTTTTTTTTTTATTTTTTTTATTTTATTTATTTATTTTTTTTATTCATTTTTTTTATTACTACGCTAAGACATAAACCCGATTCGACACATCGGAGGTTTAGATCTTCTTAGTATTTTTTTTATTTTGTTCTTCATTTTTTTTTATTCTTTATTATTTTTTTTATCAGAGCTTTAATTTTAAACAATTAATATGACTATATAAAATTTTATATACATTTAGATTCTTTGACTCTAAAAGATGTGTTAGATTAAAAGGTAATTGAACATTAACTTGAACTAGCTTGGTAAAAAAATTTGATATTTCAATAAAATGTAAAGGACATTCTAACAGCATATGTTGTAGATCAGCTAGCTCTCCACATATACATTCATTATTATTTGCCAGTCCCATCTTTCTTTTGTAGACTGGAGTCATACAATGATTGCTTCTTATTCTACAAATAGTTTTGATGAAGCCTCTGTTGGAAACTTGTTTAAACCATGTCTTGACGGAAATTTTGGGTTGGATTATTTTATAAAATTTGCCTTTGTCCGAATTGTTGTAGTGTCCCTGCCATTTGGTCCGTTTGAGAGACCTGATTACAGATATTAAATCTCCCTTAGGAAGTTGATAGGTTTGAAGAGTGGATTCTTTCATTGTTGCTTTTTTTGCCAGATCATCTACTATTTCGTTGTTTTTTATACCAATATGTGCTTTTATCCAGCACAATATGATATTTTTGCCCGATTTCAAAGCTTCACTGTTCAGTGCTATAATGTCACTGATGATATAATTTTCTACAAAAGTATGTAAATTATATTTCAGTTTATGTACAATGCTTTCGCAGTCTGTAAATATAACATAGTTTAGTTCTTTTTGATTCATACATATTTTGTAGGCTTCTTTGACTGCTATGAGTTCAGCTGTGAAAGTTGTCATTTTGTCGGGTAATCTGTTGTTTATCTTTATACTTTTTTGGGGGTAGAATATAGCATATCCAACTTTGCCGTCCATTTTTTAACCATCTGTATATAATTTTTGATAACTTCTCCAATGACTTTGTACATACTGAAGGTGATCTATTTTAGTAAGAAAATCTGTGGCAAGGATATTACTTAAATGGCAGTTAAATGGAGATAAATAATCTTCATAGTTTAATTTTCGAGATGAGGGTTGTTCCATTTTGCATATGTCGTCAATATAACTAGAAACGTTGAGAAAACTTTCCACAACTAAAAGCTGCTTCTTTTTTTCCCAGTAATGATGAGTTAGGTATGTAGTGGTTAATTGTACAATTTTATTTAACAACAGTTTATTGTTAACTGCCACTTTAACTATAAATTTTTCACTTAAGAATTCTCTGCGTAATGAAAGTGGAGGTTCATTAAGCTCACATTCCATGACCAATATGGGAGTACTACGAAGATAACCAGTGCTTAATCTAAGTGCCTTATTTTTTATACTTTCGATTTTTTGGACTACAGCGTTTGATGCTGAGCCATAAAATATAGATCCGTAATCTAGGATCGATCTCATTAAATTTCTGTATAGTAATATTGAGATGTTTGGATCAGCTCCCCAGTTACTGACATTTACAGTCTTGATGATATTCATTGCGTTTTCCGTTCTTCTTAATATATAATTTGTGTGTTCTTTCCAATTCAATTTTGAGTCTAAGAACACGCCAAGAAATTTTATTGAAGTTTTATAATTAATTTTATAATTATCACATTGTAGGTGGTTTGGGGGAGAATAACGTTTTCTGGTAAAAGTAACAATGGTTGATTTACTCTCCGAGATTGTTAAATTCTTATCCGCCGCCCGTTAACGAAACATTATTTTTTTGTATATCGCAATTATTATTGTTTATAATTTTAGGTGAAATATTGTTATTATCCCTTTATTTATAAAGTACATAAACTTGAATTGCAACAAATCTGATTATTTCAATGCTTGGCCATTAATGGCCAAGCCATTTAAAAAATAATTTAAAAAAAGTGCAACTGAGAAGAGTTCTCAATAAAATATTAAAAGTTCACAACTAAAAGGTAAAAGTAGAGGACAGAAACGAATAAAACTCAGTTAGAAATTCCTCAAAATCACAGAACAAGTGTGTGATGAATAAAAATAAAAAATAGAAAAAACACGAGCACAATTGCTCAAAAAGTTTACAATGTTTTTTTAATAAACCTCTAAGAGCTCCGTCACTGGTGATAAAACCGCGTAGCCGAAATTAAAAGGCGGACATTTGGTGGGTATATTCTTAAAAGCCATATAAAAAATAATTATATTTATTCAACGACGTTTCTAAACGAAAGATATCATATTTCCCCGGCGTAAGAGGGAAATTAAAAAATCCAATCAGATTAAATTTAATATCCGATTAGGTTTTGTAAAGGAACGCATTTTCGTTTAACCTCAGGAACTCAGCGAAGGTTTAAACATGAAAAAACATCTTAAAAATGTGTTTTGGTAGATTTAATAATGTTATTTTTTGTTACTAACACTGTCATGGGCTTTTTTTAAACTTTTAATGATCATGTATAAAAATACAGATGTTTGCCAGCTTCGACATTGAATTAAAATTATATTTTTGTTTCTTTTGAAACTGAACAGTGTAATTCTTGTCAACATCGTATTATCAGTACTTGTTGTGATTTTAGTGATTTAATTTTCTATCTAATTATCTTGAAGTTACGCTGTTTTCTTTTCTATAGTCGGGCAAATTTCAATTAAAGGTGACTAATCTACAAATTGAACTAAACGGTAACGGCAACAATGTTAAATGTCAGCACTAAATTCTTACCGGGATCATTTTTATTGTGTATATTTTGCCAATGCAAATAGGTCCCATAAAATTTGCCCCCGTAACAATATAAATTGGTGTGATTCACGAGTGTATAGTGAGACAAATTCATTGAATAGTTTGACACATCGTAAACTTATCAATATTTTGCTGGTCAATATATATTTACGTTCTTGGAAAGAATGAGAATGAGAGAAATATGATATGTTAGTTTATCCATTGAACATTGTATATGTGCATAGGCGTAGTGTGTTCTATTTCTTGGGAATATATTTATTAAATAGACTTTATTATTAACTTTAAAAGAGTTTTAAGGTAAGTAAAGTAAATTTGAGGCCAGTTTATTCTTTATATAGTATTAACCCATTAACGACCGCTTATTGTACAAACAGAAATTTGGCAATTAAATTATTAGATTGGATTAAAAACACATAAATTAAGACTAATTTACAATCAAAAAGATTTTTTTTCTCATTTTCAGAAAAACAGTACAATTTTGATGACCGATTATTGTTTATACTGGTGGAGAAAACAAATATTTATATTAATGGTTTGAAAGAAAAGTTTGCGCGGATAATAAACAGATAGGATAGAAATGGAGGCATTTCTAGCCCTTCTGTATTTGTTAGGGCTTTTTAAAGGTGGTCAACAAAACCTTTCAGATTATTTTTCAGCTGATCACTTTAGTACAAATATTTTTAGAATGACAATGTCTGAAAAAAGATATAGATTTCTTATAAGATGTGTCCGTTTCGATGAAAAAACCACACGGTCTCAAAGACAAGCAACAGATAAATTAGCTTCAGTGAGAGATAATTTTAACTATTTTTTGGAAAATTGCAAGACATATTATAGCCTAGGACAAATCACAACAATTGATGAAATGCTGCCACAGGATTCCGAGGACGTTGCGGATTTAGATAGTACATACCATTCAAACCGAGCAAGTACGGAATCGAAATATTCTCTTTATGTGATGCAAAACTTTTTTATACTTATAGTATGAAAATTTATTGCGGGCAACAACTGAAACGACCTTACAGGCAGAGTAATTCCGCAGATGCAATTGTATGCAGGTTGGCAGAACCAATTTTCGGCACAGGCAGGAATATTACTGCGGATAATTGGTTTACGAGTTTGAACCTTGTAAAAGAACTGGAAAAACAAAAATTGTCCTTCGTAGAAACCGTGAGGAAAAATCAACGAGAAATTCCGACAGATTTTGCATTTTGCAAAAATCGCAATGAATATGATAGTTTATTTGGTTATACTAAACACGAGACACTTGTATCATATGTACAAAAAAATAATAAGACAGTTGTATTGTTGTCTAGTTATCACACGTCAAGTTCAGTTGTATCGTCTAACACCGATAAGAAACTGGAGATAATACAATTTTACAATGAAACAAAATCAGGCGTGGACGTTGTGGATAAATTATGTGCCACTTATGATACAGCACGAGCTACGAGAAGATGGCCTATGATGATATTTTACCGCTTGTTAAATGTAGCCGGAATTAACTCCATGATTATCTCTTTTGGAAACGGGGCAGAGTATATTACGAGGCGGATCTTTTTGAAAAATTTGGCAAAAAATTTAGTAACTCCACATTTACAGAGGAGATCAACAATACAAAGTTTACCAACTAAACTGAAAACTCTTTTAGAACCTTATAAACCTGAACAAGAAGAGACACATGAAAGGGATCGAGCAGCAAATAGTTCAAGCCGAAGTAAAAGAAAACACTGTGCAGCTTGTTACAAAGAAACGAAGAAACAATGCAAGACTCAATATTCTTGTGAAAGGTGTAGCAAATTTTTATGTTTGAGTATCCATACTAAAAAAATGTGCGAGGAATGTTTTAATAAATATTAATGAGATATATATTAAATCTGTAAATAAATATAATACACATATCTATGTTGTTTTTTTCACTTTAAATATATTTTTATTAATTCCATAAATAGTTTTTGTTTTTCTCGATATATGGACAATATTACGCATTCAAAATCTGTATAATTATTTACTTCCTTATAAAATACATTTATTTCTGTTGTAAATTTAAAAGAATAAGAAAAATATTTTTTCTACTCTCTTACTACTAAATTGTATATTAGGTACCTACTATTTGGATGCTAAGTAAATGCAGAGATACTGACACGTAATGACTAGCACGTAATAAAAAAAATTACGCTTCAGTTTTATGAAAATGTGTAATATCACATAAGCCTTGTAAGTCAGTTTGTCACGTTACCATGGAAACCAATTAACAGACGTTATTTTGACAGATTAAAAATTATTAATCTGTCAATGTAAATATAGTGGTAATTTTATTTTTATTTTTATAGACGAAAATAATTGTAGAAAAAGTATAGTACACAACTTGAGTTGTAGGCTTATTACATGCTTGTAAAATTACTGCGCTCGCCGCTACGCGGCTCGCGCGCAACTTTTTTACTCGCATGTAATAAGCTTCTTACAACTCTCGTTATGTAATATACTATAAAAAAATCCACTAGTAATTTAATAATTAATTATAGGTCCATCGGACCCACCTCGACTAACGGCGTTCGGGCAGGGCGCGCCTAATGAAGGGTTTAAATAGTCTGATCAATGATACTTCTTCATTGGTCGCGGTTACCTGTTCCATGTACTGCCTCAGTATACTGCTTGTTGAGAAGCTTTTTCGTGATGTCTGCCCATCGCCGAATCTTTTATTCTTACCTAAAAAAAAGAATTAAGGGACGAGGAGATACATAGAAAATCAAAAGCTTGTAATTTTCTGGAACGCACTCATTGTTCAATCTTCGCTTATCCACTGCTGGACATAGATCCCTCTCATAATTTTATATCTATTCCGATCTTGTGCCTCTTGCATCCAATTCCTACGACAACGTTTTAGATCGTCAGTCCAACGTGTTGGTGAATGACCACTGCTTCGGTAGGCATCATCTCTTGGTCTCCATTCCGGTATCCGCTTTTTCGATCTGTTATCTGTCATTCGAGCCACGTGATCTGCCCAGTTCCATTTCAGTGTTGCTACTCTCTCTACTGCATTTTTGAACAGTTCTTCTTGTCATGGTTAACGTTTCCGCACGTACGTCAACACTGGCAAAACACACTGATTAAAGGTTTTTCTTTTAAGTCATATTGGTATATCAGACGATTTGAAAATATGGTTCAGCTTGCCGAAGGCTGCCTAAGTCAGTCTTATACGACGGAAAGCTCAACGGTTTGGTTATCTTTTCCTATGCGGATCTCATGACCTAGGTATTTATAGGCCATTACCTGGTCTATGGATCTTGTTCCTACGCATATATCTTCGCTGACTACAAGATTTGTCATCATCTGGGTTTTAGATATATTTATTTTCAATCCCCCTTCTAGCGAGTAAAGGTAGAGCTGATTTAAAAGTTCTTTGGCCGCATCTATCCTATCAGCTATTAGTACAATATCATCTGCAAACATTAGATGGCTAAGCTTTTCTCCGTTTATTTTTATGCCCTTGTCGGTCAGTTTTGTCCTTTTACATATATATTCCAAAAGCGTAGTGAACAGTTTCGGCGATATGGTGTCCCCCTGGCGTACTCCACGTTGTATCGAAAATTTCTGGGTTTGACGATCACCCACTCTAACACTGGCTGTTGCGTTTTGGCATATGTGTTTAATTATATTTATGTACCGATAGTTAATCCGGCATTCTGTCAAGGCTTTCAACATTTTTTGTTGATTTACGGTGTCGAATGCCTTTTCATAGTCGACAAATATTAAAGCTAGTGGTTTTGTATTTTTCTATAAGATGTTTTATTACCAGTAGGTGATCGTCTGTTCCATAGCCTTTTCCAAAACCCGCCTGTTCTATGGGTTGATAAAATTACAATTTATTTTCTAGTCGTTTCCTATTTATTTTTGTAAATAGTTTATAAATATGTGAAAGTAGACTTATGGGCCTGTAATTTCTGAGGTCGGTAGCATCCCCTTTTTTATGAAGTATGATAATTTCTGCGTTATACCACATTCTGCGTTTCTGAAACGACTGGAACGCACAAGAGGATTAAATGTAGATGGAAGGGAAATGTAGCACGATTATAATATATAAGAGATCTTTATACTCTCTGGATGGGATGCAGTCAACATTTCTTTATAATTTACAGCGAATTGAATTAAGACTCCAAAGTTTATTTCATGTAATCAAATGAACTTCTCATTATCATTATCAAGCTCTCATTTATCACGTCCACTGCTGGACATAGGCATCTCTTAAACTTCTCCATTTCTCTGCGAATTAGTGCTCTTTGTTGAAACCAAATGAACTATCTCAAATGTTGTATTTTATAAATCCCTTAAGTCTAGAGAATCTATCGTAAGAATTCCAACAACACCGTGTTCAAGTCTTTAAATGTATACCAAAATACCCAAAAACATAAAATCGTTTATTACATAATTTGAAGTTTGAATTTTATTGTTCCGTTCATTAAAACTAAAAGTATCTGCCAGAAATAAATCTTGGATCAAACAATTAAATATATTTTTTATTGGTTCCAGTTTAACACTGTTTGAAGAAAACGGCACGTGCAGTCAAACAAAAAATGATGATGGTTAGTAACAGCTGAATCTGTAATGTAATCCAATAGGTACTTGGAAAAGAACAATCGGTTTCCTTATTCCAGCGGCGACAAAAGATAATAAAGTTCTAAAAACTGTTTGTCAGCTGGCGCTTCTAACCCAAACATCGGAAAATAGAATGATATTGTGTCAAAAGATAAGTTTACAAGAATTGCTGAGCGCAAAAATGTATAAAAGTGCAAGGAAGAAAACAATGAATAATACAAAATAATTTTTTTTCGAATACATGTTATTTAAACTAATTATTATTAATAATGTTCAACTAGAAATATATTCAGTGTCGGCGTTATTTGAATTGGAACACCTAATTTCAAGTCCATGAAACGTGTTTCTACTGTTATCACATTTATATTTTAAAAAATTTGTAATGAAAGTTGAAGCGCTCAAACTCAAACTGTGTTTTGGCTAGAAACTGAATTGCTTTGTTTATTTCTTCCAAAGTTGGTAGTTCAGTATCCTCCTGTTCTATTTCTATGTCATATTATCTACCTTCAGCTCTACTTTCTCCATTAAGTAGCGTACTAAAATGTTCCTGACCTGTTTCTAGTACTTCCACTCTCTCGTTTAAAAGAATTCCGTTAAGGGCCTTGACTTGGTTCGCTTGTGGCTTGAAAACTTTTCTTTTTGTGTTAACCTGTTTGTAAAATTTTCTGTATTCGTGTTCTCCATTAAAGTTTTCCATTTCTTCGAACTCTTTATTGATTTGTTGCCGCTTTTTCTGTTTGTGTTTTTGTTTTTCCTCTCGTCTCTTTACTCGATATTCTTCAACATTGCTCCTAGTCCTTCTGTTGATCATTTTCACATACACGTCGTTCTTCTCTTTCGTTACTCGTTGGCATTCGTCATCAAACCAGTTGTTTCGCTGTCCTTTGGGTACTTCACCCAGCACTTCCTTTGCGGTCTCTTTGAGCGTGGTTTTCATAAACTCCTAATTTGTGTTAAGTTCAGTGGGATATACCTCACTTCTGGGATGTTCTGATATTTTACGATCTAAGCATATTTGGAAGTTTCTTACGACTTCAGTACACTTTAATTTATCAACATTATATTTGATTATTTTTGGTTTAATTTTATCGTTCCTGGCGTTTGATATACGTGCTCTAAGACGTCCAGCTATGAGATAGTGATCGGAGGCAATATTTGCATCTCTATAATTTCTGCAGTCTAGTATATCTAATCCATGTCTTAAATAAATCAGTACGTGATCTATCTGATTTTGGTTCTGATGATCTGGCGATGTCCACGTCACTTTATGTATAAGTTTTATGTTGAAAATAGCTATATCATTGGTAAAAGTCGCCAATGTGACGTAATCTGAAATAAGTAAGTCAGCAGTAAACATTGGGTAAAAACTGGACCCAGCACACTTTCCTGAGGAACTCCGGATTGGATTGAGTAATAGGTTAAGAAATAATTATTGATTTTTACTACGAACGTTGGTTAATATAGGACTTCTGGATAAGGTATATATCGCTAGGCAGTAAAGATTTTAATTTATATAGCAAACCATTGTGCCAGACTTTATTCAAAGCCTGCTAAATATGGGAAAACACTGAGGCACACATATCTTTTAAACTTTTCTTGATTTTATTTACTATTCTATGGTACTATTCTGTCTTTGGCCCTGGCTTTGCAATTTCTGACCCTAGATTCCTCCAGTCATCTTCGACTTGAGTTTTGAATCTAGATCTTAGCCTGCCTCTCTTCCTTGTTCCTACTGGCTCTTGATATAATATCTGTCTTATGACTCTGTTAGATTGTTGAATATTTTTGAGACAAACCAAATTATTGACGTATCACTGCCGTTTCCTTGAACATCTTGATACTTATTTTTATTATTTGCAAATGCTACATATACTAAAAAAAGTTATTATTGCTGCACTGGAAAATTGACAAAACAATCTGAATTTTTAACTTTCAGTATTTTACCAACCAATTATTCTAGTTTATTCTGTATATTTTAATACTTCTTAAAAGTACGGTCGATCGATTTAATTTAATGGACCTATAATTTATAAATAGCTACCCGTATAGAATGCTTTGCATTCATGTGCCGTATTTGTCCTACTTCCACAATTTTATTGAAGTTTTGATTATATCACAAAAATTTAATGCCATGTTCGATTTCCAATATACGAATTGCAAAAAATAATAGAGTACCTAGATATTGTTATTACATATTAATTTACTTGCAATGCATTACTTTTTTCTACATTTTTCGATTTATATCATGTTTTTGTTCATTGTTTTATGGTTTTAGTATTATTATGATACGCTGTAATATTTATGGAATTTATTTTCAATTAAAAAAATGACATTCAAATAGGAGCAAAAATATTACTGGAAATATTTCCCTTTTTGCTAAAAAAATTATAATAAATTGAATTTAACAAAGAAACTGCAAACTATGTAATTTTTGAGTATAAATCACAATACATAATTGTAATTTAAACTACTTAATATACTGAAAATGCAAATAAAATATCGATATGGCAATTTTTCAACTATTGTATATGTTATCAGTATGTGGAACAGATAACACTATATTGTTTGAATAGAAATCTTCTAGACCTCAACGTTAGTGACATGGTCCACATAAGATATTTTTAGTATCCTTCTATATATCGACATTTCGAAGGCTTCGATTCGTTTTTCAGTGGTTTGCGTCAGTGTCCAGGCTTCAACTCCATATAGTAACACTGGAAGAACGTAGCACCTCACTATCCGCATCTTGGTTCCCAAACTGAGATCACTGCAGCACAGCAAGGATCTCAACTTAATAAATGTAGACAGTGCCGTCATTAACTCATACAACACATTAAAACGAGGTAAAAAGCCCGTCTCTCGGTACCAGTTTATGGTTGATTTGAGCCAGTCTCTTGCCGAACCATGGATGAGACAAAGATTCGCAACCGATACTTTGTGTCGAAATATTCATCCGATACTTTGTGTCGAAATATTCATTACAATATAGCTCACATTTTAAAGATACCTGCTACAGAAGAAGTTCCCACATATCAAAAGAATTTCCTGAGCCACTAAATGCTCAATACATGTATAACTAGACAATGATGATCGGATGTGGATTTCGAAAACGTTTTGTGATATAGCCCGATAGAGTTTTAAATTATATACCTTTTATAAAGGATTTTTAATAAAAAAAATTTTGTGATATATGGTTTAGAGCCAACTACAGGAACTTAGATTCCTTGTGGAAATTAATAAAGTACCCACCAATAATTCTAAAAAATAAATATGATATCTTGCTCGACATAAAAAAAATTATCATTTGTAACGTCAATGTTAAAACTGCAATTGTATGAAATCATCAAACCACACACACAAGATTTCTATGATGCAAGAATGTGGACCTGTTTCTTTAAAACTTTTGTTATATAATCCAGACGTGAACCCTATAGAAATCGGTTTGGGCGCAAATAAAAAATGAAGTTGCAAAATAAAACGTTTATTTTAAGTTAGAAGACGTAAAACTGTTGGTGGAACAGGAATTTACTAAAGTAACTGTAGATAACTGGAAGAAAGTGGCTGAACATGTTGTCAAGGTTGAAGATAAGTATTTGGAAAGTGAACGTGACGATGACAGTATATCTGATTATGAAAGTGAATAATAGAATTTAACATTACGATATTTTTTTCCTTTATTACAATATTGGAAAATATAAATACAGGAAACATGGACGTTAAGAGTACCTTCCATTAATAAGTTGGAGGCCTTCGAAATGTGGACGTTGCGAATAATGTTCCGCATACCATGGAGAGATAGGGTGAGAAACGAGGAAGTTTTAAGAAAGGCAAATACTGAGAGAGAACTAGTCAATTTGATCAAGATACAAAAAATTTGATACCTCGGCCATATTGGCATATACAGGCGTCTCTCCTTAAGATAATTCGCTAACGTACTATAGGTGCATGGCACTATAAGAAGAAGGCCTATCTTTTAACAATTTGAATAAAATCATAAATATTTTTGGAACGCCACTGGTTTGTTTGGTGGATGTGCGCTTATAACGACGCGCCGATCCTCGCTCAGACCATAGGATGGTATCATATAATCATCGCCAGGTAAATTTCCGCCAGGTCCATTTACTTGGACCATAGTATTCGAGCTTAGTATTGTTTCGACCCTCGGTCACCGACGCCGACCACCGACCCTCGGTGCGATCATAGGATCGTACCATATTATCGATCGCCAGGTAAAATAAATGCATTATTTGAAATGCGAGCGTTCACGTCAGTGCTATGATCTAGGCGAGGATACGATGCGATTGTCTCCGTTATGAACGTACACTGAGGCTTTACTGTTGCTATGCTAGAACTTTTCGCCACTACAGTTGAAACATACTCTATACGGAGTTAAAGGTAAAAAAGAAATCTTGAGTAAAATATAAATTTTTAAAACAACTTACTAAAATATTGTCTTTATTTTGTAATTATTTTACTCTTCTCCCCTAACACTAAATAGCGTATCAACGAATACTACAGCTACAGTTAACGAAAGGGCAAATTTTTAGATGTCAATCATGATTTTCAGACAGAAATCTAATAATAAAGCACCCTTTATAACTTAAAGACATAGTACTCATTTGAATACTCTTTATGTCTTAAAATCTCACTTTAATCTAGAGTAGACATCCTGTATATAACAATTTTCTATATTCTCTGTTAGAGTTTGTTTTTCTTCGTCATTTCATGTTATTTAAAATAATGATACACTATATTATTTACAGAATGTTTCCCATATGAGTAAAAAAATAATATTTGGATAAGCCAGAAGCATCAACTTCCCTGTGCTTTTATAAATAATATGAATTAGTTAGAGGTCCTATGCAAACAATTTCTGTTATTAATGTGAAAAATACCGTAACGAGTACGCTAGGTGAAAGAGGGAGAAATTAAATTAAATTTGTTTTCCTTCCATTACATAGATTTATTTTTTAAATTGTAACTGAAAGCGGAATAAATATATTTTGGTTTTTTTGTCTTTATTTAATAGATGTATTTTTAAGTCATTTTGCCTGTAATATGTAAAGTTTTTTCATTAGTTTTAACTTGAAACTCTTCCATGAAACATCATTATGTAGAAAATAAATCGTTATTGAACAACTAACTTTATTAAAACGTTCGATGCATTCTGAGATATTTGTTAACTTACGTTGACAACGGTCCGACTCATAGATGCCTTTTAGAAACTTTTGCCACAACGTATTACGACCCATTTATGTGTCGTAATGATGTCCCTTCTGACCACGTACTATTAGTGGCCGTCATAAAGATCACTCTTTCATGCAAGAACAAGCCTGAAACTCAACAACAGATAGCACTGGATAAACTGAAAGACCCAATGATACAAGCAGAAATAAGCAATGAAATACACGCACAAATTCAAATATTGACGACAAACATTATCGAAGATCTAACACCAACATGGTATACGATTACAAGTGCTGTAACAGACAAAATGAAAAACAACTTAGGGTACAAAATAAAAGCAAAAATAAGGATAGCAAAATGAATGGCTTAAGCAACAATGTATCGATCTAGAATATTTACAACGACAGCACGACGAATGTAATTTACATAAAAAGCGTAAGCAGAGTGCTGGAATATACAAAAAACGAAGACCAACTACCATAGTTAATCAGGATAACCAGATAGTGCTGGGTGAAAAGGAGAAAATTGATATATGGGAAAATTATATCCAGGAGCTCTTCCATGACGAAAGACCCATGAGTGAAGTTTATACAGATGACCAGCTGACTGGCCCTTCAATCACCAAAGAGGAGATAGAAGAGGCAATAATAAATTCAAAAAACAATAAGGCACCTGGACCAGATGAAATCCCGACAGAAATACTTAAATTACTAGATATAAGGGGAATTTCAGCACTACAAAAAACATTTAATTTAATTTATGAAACTGGCTGCTATCCTCAACAGTGGTTACGCTCTACCTTTATTCCTCTGTCCAAAAAAGTCAATGCAAAAAGATGTGAGGATCACAGACTCATTAGCCTGATGAGTCACACTTTAAAGATATTTTTTAAAATACTACATCAAAGATTATACAAAAAATATGAATGGGACATCAGTGATTCCCAGTTCGGGTTTAGGCAAGGTTTAGGAACACGAGAAGCAATAGTAGCAACGCAGGTGCTGGTCCAAAATTGTTACGATCAGAGGAAGAATGTGTTTCTATGCTTTTTAGATTACCAAAAAGCGTTTGATCGTGTCCAACACCACAAGTTAATGCAGATTCTCAAGAAAGTTGATATAGACCAAAAAGACATAAGATGCGTTGAAAACTTGTACTGGCAGCAAACGGCACAGTTAAAAATAGACAATTCTATATCCAAACCCATACATATAAGAAGAGGCGTTCGACAGGGATGTGTGCTTTCCCCTCTTTTATTTAACATTTATTCGGAAGCCATATTTCAAGAGTCTTTGGAGGATGCAGAGATGGGAATCAAGGTGAATGGAGTATTGATCAACAACATACGATATGCTGATGATGGTGTCTTAATTTGTGACAACATAGTCGATCTTCAACAACTTGTTACTATAATCGGAGAATACAGTAAGCGAATGGGATTAGTGATCAATACCAAAAAGACCAAATTTATGATCATATCCAGAAACTTAGATGCACTTGAAAACTCCACCACTACACTGAATACTAAGTTCATTGAAAAAGTGAGTGAATTTAAATACCTGGGATCGTGGCTTTTTGAAGACTGGGCATCGGACAGAGAAGTAAAATGTCGCATTGAGCAAGCTCGACAAGCTTTCGTAAAATTCAAGAAAGTACTGACTTGTTCAGAGTTTGATCTTCAATTGGAACTAAGGTTTACTAAGTGCTACGTATGGTCAGTGCTGCTATATGGCGTAGAGGGCTGGACACTCAAAACGAGGGATATAAACAGATTAGAAGCTTTCGAAATATGGCTTTATCGTCGTATCCTAAAAATACCATGGACAGCGAAAATCACAAATATAGATGTCCTTAAAAGAATAAACCAAGAACGCTAACTTTTCGAAACCATCAAGAAAAGAAAAATGGCGTATTTAGGTCACATCATGCGAAATGAAAAATACCAGTTCCTCCAACTTATAATCGAGGGTAAAATTGAAGGCAAAGGCAAAATGTCCTGGCTCCGAAACATAAGGCAATGGACAGGGATTAACGACATACAATCTCTGATACATATTGCAAGAAATAGAGAATTAATGGAAAATGTGATCGCTAACATCCGTTGGTGGATTTGCATCTGAAGAAGAAGAATAATGGTGAAGGCATTTAAAGGATCTCTATGTTCTGAATCATGATGTCTATGTTTCTTGATTTGTGGTCAAAGTTATATTTAATAATATTCGATATATATTACAAATTTCGTGGTTCCATCCAGATGGAACGGAACCACGAATTACAACAATGGAGACCATGGTTAGGAAAGAGAAACAGAGGAAGATCACAAAAGAGATAGGTGGATGACATTAAGAAGATCGGAGAACACAACTGGAAGCAGGTGACGCAAAATAGAAGACATTGGATTGATTTGGGGGAGGCCTATGTCCAAAGTTGTATTAGTTAAGGTTAAAGAAGAAGATACATTACAAAAGCAGCAGTGATATACAACTTTTCTGTCCTAAGCTGAAGCCAGAAATGGTCTGTTTTTACATTTATTATTTCAAAACTGACCAATTATTATAATTATATATAGAGAAATTAAACCTCAATCACTGACATTCCCATTTGTAACAACTTCAATGACCTCTTAGATTTTATCTAACAAATTGTTTTAATTTTTAAAATAAGGTAATCAAATTTAGTAACGAGGAGGCATTTCTTCATCCACATTATGACAACACTGGGCAAACAGCCGTTAAAAAGATACCATCGTGCCTGCGAGAAGTGAAACGATTATAGTAGCGTGGTTACAGGGAATTGTGGACGAAGGGATACCTGTTATGATGGAGTCTTGGAACCATGACTAAGAGGTTGCCCGAGGAATCATAATTGGAAAGGAATTGGTGACTTCGGTTAAAGAAATGTCTGTGAGACTTATCAATGTCAATGACTAGCCAGTGACATTACAATATGTATATACAACATTCTTAACTACTCTGAAGGACCTGTTGTACAATATTTCTCCATTATCATCTATTTTCTTCTGTTTTTTCCAGTACCCACCTTCACGTGTTTATTGTCTTTCTCCACTTTACTAATTCACTTCGTTCTGGGTCTACCTCTTCTTTTGGGGCCAATTAATTTTCTGGTTATTACTAATTTAGGCATTCTGTTTAGTGCCATTCTTTCCAGATGTCCCAACCATCTGATTCTTTGTGCCTTGATGAACTTGGTAATAGTAGGTTTTTTGTAGAAAGTCATTAATTCATTATTGGTTCTTCTCTCCCAACCATCTTCTTTCTTCCGTCCTTGCGACTCAATAGTTTCCGTTCCCATCTTTTCACAGTATCCACTTCCTAATTTTTTATTCCCTTTGGCTCTTCTGGCTTCGAGCTCCCAGTTCTCTTTTCCATTTTCGTCGAAAACTACACACAGATATTCAAATTTGTCTACCCTTTTAAAACTATAGCTTTTACCACTTACAGACCTCACACTAAAGTCTTTTTTCCCTTCTGTCTCTCCCATGATCATATATTTGATTTTGTCTTTATTTAGTTCCAATCCGAATTTCTGTGCTTCTTGCCGATGATTTTCTTCACAACTATTCTTAATTCTTTCTCGGTTATTGCTAGGACCGTTAGATCGTCAGCAAATGCCAAGCACTGGTGCTCATTTTCATGATCGTTTCCTTCATGCCGCATTTTCTGATTACTGTTTCTAACACTAAGTTGAATAATGTAGTGGATAAAGGATCTCCCCGTCTCAAGCCTTTTGCAACCATAAATTGATCTGATATGTGACCCTGCCAAGCAATTTCACACGTAGAGTTATTTAGTGTCATTTTAACTAGCCGGATCAGTTTCTTTGGTAAATCCACAAACAAAATATGCAGGGGAACTTCACATTTATAATAAGTCGTTTGTATCTCCTTTAATGAGAAGATTTGGTCTACATAGCGGAGCTTTGTGCCCTCCAAAATATATTTTGGCAGGACCCTGGTCTACCTGGCCTTTCGGCATACGACCGTTAGCGCACGCCACTGCCCCTACGGGGCTCCACCTCCCCCGTAGTACCTGTGTTGCGGGTCACGCCACCCTTCCGTGAGTCCTCCCCCCGGAGGCGGAAAGGCACGCAGGTGGTGGAATACCACCTCGCACGTAGACAGGTCGCCGCCGAGGAATCACTCCTCTACCACTCGTTAGATCATTCCGAGGTGTGGTTACGCGCTGGGTCACCCGTTCCCCTTCCGCGGTGTCAGCTTCTGGGGAACCTCCGTACCTGGCTCGTTTAACCACACCCGGCTCTTGTGGAAAATGAGAGTAGAGTGGTCCCACGAGGCGCTCGTCTCGGATACTAGGAATGTAGACCGGTGACTGAGATGACTAAGCATCTCTGTGCGTTTCTACCAACCCGACACCTCAAACGACGGCCCTCCACCTCTCATATCCGCCCATTAGTCGCCTCTTACGACAGGCAGGGTCTTCTGGCCCCGGCCGTATTCTTATCTCCTCGAGCCGGAAGGAGAGATTTGGTCTACAGTAGATATGTCCTTTCTAAAGCCGGCCTGATATTCATGTAGGATTCTTTCCGTGTAACAATTTAGTTTATTTCTCAATATTCTTGCCAAGATTTTGTATACCGTGTCTAGTAAGGCTATACCTCTATAGTTGTCACACTTCAGTGTGACTCTCGATACCTCTATAGTTTCCTTTTGAATGCAAAGGGTAGATGCGGGCTTCATACCACTCCGATGGCATTATTTCCTTTTCCCATACTTGCACTAGTAGCTAATATATTTTTCTTTGTAGTTGTTCTCCACAAAACTTGATCATTTCTATGCATATGTCATTTTTACCAGGACTACTGTTATTTTTCATTTCTTGTATTGCTGTCTCCACCTCCTCCTCTGTAGGCTACCATTCAATTATCGGATTTTCTCCAATCATCCAGTCGTTTTTACCTTTCATATAACTACAGTGGCTTTGGTAACCTTTTCCCATCTTTTAAAATTTCTTGATAGAACGACCTCACGTCTTTGTTTTAATCTCTTTTAATTTCAACTCATTGTGGTATCTCTTTTTCCTTCTACATATCGGTTTCTATCTTCCTCAAATCGCACTTAACTATTTTCTCGCTAGCTTCTTATACGGTAGATTTAATTTGTTCCCAGGCTTGATGTGTTTCTAAATTTTGGTCACATTGTTGTAGAATTTTATTTATTTCTTCTTGATATTTATTTTTTATTTCTACTTCCTTAAGTTTTTTAATATTGTACTTTCTCTTCGTTTTATTGTTCGATTTCTCTTTTTCTTCCAGCCTCCTCCCACATCTGACATTAACGAGGTAATGGTCTGAGTCGATTTCAGCTCCTCTCATACTTCTTACCTTCTGAACGATATTGATATATCTACTTTCAATCATAACATGATCTATTGGATTCATCGTCTTTCCATCTGGGGAGACCCACGTTCCTTTGTATATCTCTTTTCATTTTAGTTGTGTGCTTCTCACCACCATGTTTTTCTCCAAGGCAAATCCAATAGGTTTTTGACCATTATATTTTGTCATTTCGTGTTAACTGTAGTTACCAGTGACTGCAGTGTACAGAGGTTCTTTGTGGGGTCACCAGCGTGAAAGCGACAGCGTCACCCACCAATTTCACCTTGTGGTTCTAGAATTATTGTACCAATATTTAATGTAAGTATATTTTTTATCGATTGTTATGTTACTTTATAATCTTGTAATGTAATGTAATAAATTGTACCTCTGTCAGTGACCTAGGCTGTTGAGGGACGTTAAGCTAGATAAAAAATTTGTCTTGTATTTGAGATACCTAGTTTTGAATGTACGGTTATAATTTGTGTTACATTTTACAAATTAATTTTTCAGTCTAATAAATCTAAAGTCTAAAATGGAATAAACATATTTTCTTTAATTCACGCTTTATTTCGTCTTTAATTCTTAACATTCCTATTAACTGTTGGCAATGGACAATTATCTGTGTTTCCCACCGCTCATTGACCACCGTCACATCCGTACAGATATAAGGTAGCCAAAGAGCTAACGGCGATATACGGAAGACTAACAATACTCTCTCCTACTAACCAATAATCTGTTATTATTAAATGATAAATGGCAGTTCTAATCTTATCGGATGCCGATATAATCACCAGCCGAGATACTAAATCATTGCTCAGTCGATATCGAATGAAAAATATGTCTGTGGTAGTGTTTTTTTCTTTTTCTTAGCCGTGCTGTCGTGATTTTTCATGGGAAAGATCGAAAAGTGGTTTTAACATAAAGAAACGTTGTCACTGACACTATATAACTATTTTTGGCTAACAGAAATCTGCTTTATTTGCTAAAAAGGAAATTTTATAATATAGAAAAATAATCATTAGAGAAGTCCAATAAAATGTTCGAGAAATTTTTCATTTATATTCGACTTTATCAATTATGTTTCAAAACGCATCGAGGTTTGTAACGTATGGTCCTAAAGTTTTCGGAAAAATTTCACCTGGTCTGATTGAGAAGCAAAATGTATTTAACAAAGAAGGCCATGGAATTGAAATGTCATCAGTTATTGACATTTAATAAACAAAGCAAAATATTTCGGTTTGTGCTCTGCAAAATATCTTATAAAATTGATATTCGTCGAGGTGTTTATAATTTGGTTGGGCGAATGTCGAAACGAGATATTGTTAATAGTTATCGAGATTAAAACATAAGCAAATCGACAATTTATCGCACAATCAGAGAATGTGAAGAAGGGATAACATGTGTTAATTACGTAAAAGTGGCCGTCCACGGATTTTGAACCATATAAGAGAGGCAAGACTGATTGAAGCAGCTAAGAACAAAAATGGGGTCTCACAGCGAGAACATGGCCAGAAGATTTCATGTTGGAAAGACTACAGTATACATGAAACCCTATCGAGTAACAATATTATTTACCGGAAAAGAAGGAGAGCTCCAAAATACACAGAGGATCAATTAGAGAGAATTCCGATATGTGCCGGCGCGTTAAGGCGAGTGCATTTCGTCAAACAAGTTGATCGTGATAAACGATGAAAAATATTTTGTTCTTAGCTGCTTCAATCAGTCTTGCCTCTATTATAATGGTTCAAAATCTGCGGTCGGCCACTTTTACGCAAGTTAACACATGGTATCCATTCTTCACATTCTTTGATTGTGCGATAAACTGTCGATTTGCTTATGCTTGATCTCGATAAATGGACGGCCTCAGTGCAAAAGGTAACAAGTCATTTTTCGGATTTTTTTTTCTCATGTGATAATAATTGGTTTACCAATGTCTAACTCTGTGCAAAAAGAAACAAGTCTACTACCACTGAAAGGCTACAGTCTTTTACGTGTAGAACGTAATAAGTTAAATAATATTGAAAAACTTCATTTGTGCAAAAGGAAATAAGTGGACTTGTTACCTCCTTTACAGTATTTGAATTTACCAAACTGCCTGGATGTCATGTTTCCATTTAGTAACAGTACATTTTGGTTTGGTTTGGTATCTTTTGTCCAGTCTTGTTTAAGATCACTACTACTCTGGCAACCCTGTCCTCAATGACATGTGCATAGATTAATTCAACCTTGGTGGGAGTGTGCTATGGACATGTGCTTGGTGCAATGCAAAGGTTTTGTATTGTTGGAGGTAACTTTTGTGCTTAAGTCTTACTTCCTCAGATCGTCAATGATGTAATAAATGTAGACGAAAATCAACCCATAGAAAAAGTTTAAAAAGAGAGACTCAAAAGATGATATTAGAGAAGAAAGAAAAAAAGTTTTCAAAATTTCAAGTTTTTCCGAAATCAAGGATTAGCGTATTTTACGGGGCAAGGTATGAAGTTGCTGGATCGAATTTAGTACCAACTGCCTGTCAAAAAATATTTTCACTGCCTATTGGAATTTAAAGACACGTTACGAAGGGCAGCCTATCTGTGCGGTCTCTTAAGTAAAGATAATAATCTGAACTAGGGTAAGTCGTAAAAACAGAAGAAAAAGAACAGCTTTAGTTCATTGCAATACTCCGATTCAGGGCCAAAGGATCGATGTCTGTAAGAGCTGTTTTCTCACAATATTTGGCGAGACAGTAAAGTTTGTATGGACCATTGTCCAACAAAAAAAAAGCTTTTCATGCATTCAACAGCCACCCCAAATGAACGAGGCAAGCACATCCTTGGAAATAAAATATCCACAGACCAAAATGGCTTTGGTGCATTAGCCACCTTGCATCTCTTTCAGCATATGAGAGTCATTACTGTCGTAAAGAGACTACTAAAAAATATTTGCCACCTTACTACACGCCGGAGGAAGTTTACAGTAAATATAAACAAGAAGTAGATGACCCAGTCAGTTTAACTATTTATGGCAACGCCTTTCGTAACTCCGGAATAAAATAAAAATCCTAAAAAGGGTACTTTCATACACGTGATGAAATTAAAAATAAATTTTCATACGCTCAAGCTATCGAGAAGGAATTGTTACTGGAAAGTATGAAGAATCATCACATGAAAGCTTTATTAACTTATGCAATGAAGTTGGCAGACAAGCAGCAGAGTCAGAATAACCCAAACTTTACTTCAATTACCATTTTATTTACAAGCGTGCTAGGAAAACTTCACTTCACAAACATCAGGGGCCTTCTGTAAACGACAATTATGAACATTTAATCTGACCATGCACAACATGAAAACAGGAGTCGCTTCATGTTTTCTGTGGTATGAGAATATGGCAAAAAGAGGAGGAAACGAGATTGCTTCTTGTGTGTTTCATGGACTTCACCAAATAGAAAAAATATTTCACATGTCGTTTTGTACAGCGACTCATGCACAGGTCAAAAACCTGTTGAAAACAGAATTATCATTTACAAAAAAAAACAGGCTCACCAACAACCACTGCCACTATCATTGGAAAAAAAAACATTTTGTCAGTATTTCTGTACCTCTCGCCGGTGTATCATAAATTTTATCAAGATCTACCAGGCCCAAGGTGTTTTGCTCGATCTTTTAATAAGTGACGAAGAGGACTAGCATTTTTTTATTTACCATTTTTTTATAATAATACATACACGTTAGATATACCTTTTTTATTAATAAAGTTTTTGTAATAAATTTAATGTATTTTTGTGCCTTGAAGCTGCTAAAAAAAAAGAAATAGTACCTGAGTAAGTCTGTGTAATTGGTAACAAGTAAGGAAAATATTGTGCATTTTGTAACAAGTCAAGAAATTTGACTAATTGAAAGTTCAGCTATAAAATTTTTTAAAGTTCAATAATAGCACTATTTTGTATCGTTTTCTGAAAAAAATATGAAAAAAATTATTCGAAAAAAACCCAATGAATCGTTTTTTTTTTCGTTTTCCTCAAAACCAATTAATTTGACATGTTTACCTTTTTGCACTGAGGCCGGCTCCAAATATTGACAATATCTCGTTTCGGACATTCGCCCAACCATATTATAAACACCTCGACGATATCAATTTTATTGATATTTTCGTCGTGATAATATTGTATATTGATATTATTTAAGACATTTTGCAGAGCACAAACCAAAATATATCTGCTTTGTTTATTAAATGTCAATAACGGATAACATTTCAAATTTCCATGGCCTTCTTTGTTAAATTGGTGAATAGGTGAATTTTTCCCCAAACTTTAGGACCATACGTTATTGTAATTTAATTTAACTTAATTATTGTAAATATTGGTATTATACGAGGCTTGTTCAACTGAATCCAATCTCTGGTAAAAATAATATTGGCAATTATATCTACAAATACTATACTGTTCGAATTAATAATTATAGACCATTGAAGTATTACATCGTTTAGGCCATTTCTAAGAGGACGCAATTTTTATTTTTTGATATGTTGGGAGGGTAAGTCTAAGTATTAAGGTTAAGTTCAAGTTTGTGGGGTTGGCACTATGGTTTGCGTGTTCGCCCATTTTGGAAAAATATGTAAAAAATGAAAATGTTGTCGTATTTCTTCTTCAACATCTCCGTAACTAGTTATATCTATTTCCAGATATCTAAACCTTGCGTTCTGTTTTAATATTTTCCTCATCATTTTGATCTTAAACCGTAGTGGGTAGTTAGATGTCATATATTTGGTTTTTTTCTGCTGATATTATTATATTGTATTTCTTGGCTATTCCATTAAGGATGTGTGTTAATCTTTGGAGTCTGTCTTCTGTCTCGGCGGTTAATGCAGAGTTGCCGTCGTCTGCATAACATAATATTTGGATTTCTTTGTTCCCCATTCTGTAGCCATGACCTTTACCGAACTGCGTGTTATTATTTCGTCCATTATTATATGAAAAAGGAGTGAAATTAACGAGTCACCCTGTTTGACTCCGCTTTGTACTTGTATACACTGTGTTAGTTTTCCATTTATCTTTTGCCTGTATTCGATTATGGAGGCAGATGTTTACGATGTTTTGTATAAATATTGATTGGTATGCTTCGTTTATACAAAACGTGTAAGACGTCATCGACTTGTATGCAATCGAAAGCCTTTGTCAGGTCCTATAAAACATTAGGATATGCTGGTTTATTGTACTCGATGGTCTTTCCTGTAATCGTCTTAGTACAAACACGGTGTCTACGCACGATCTTCCGGATCTAAATCCTTGTTGTTTATCTGATAAAGTTGTTAGTTTATTGATTTTGTTAGTTAGAACTTTTTGTGGTAAGCTTAAGTGCGATGTTCAGTAGATTTATACCACTATAATTGTTGGGGTCTTCTTTATTTCCTTTCTTAAAACATTGGATCATTATGCTTGTTTCTCCATTCGTTGGTATTTTGCAGTGCAATATTAGTTTTTTGTATAAGTTTTGTCATATCTTGGGTTATACTTTCTCCTCCGTATTTTAAAAGTTCGTTGATTATTTCGTCTGGTATTGGTGACTTTCTATTTTTGAATGAATTTATGGCTATATCTACTTCCTGAAAACTGATTTCTATTTCGTGTCTTAATTCAGGTACGTTATTGTGTTGATTATTATTTTTCTTTGCTGTAAAAGGTATTTTAATAAATGTATCTTTCATTTTACTGTTTTGTTCTAAAAATAGTTGGCGTCCAATTCTTAATTCAACTCTTAAATTAACTAAATATTCTATTTATTCTCTATTTTTAATTTTCATTTTCATTTATGATGGTTATATTTCCTGTATTTGACTCCAGTCTGTTCTATATCATAGACACGAAACATGTAAATTTCTATACCTCACAATAGATAATATGTCTGTTAGGTGACATCTTTATTTAAAGTATACCTCGAAAGTGGTTTAAAAAGATGGAAACCAAAATGCAGGACAATAGGCATACCGCTCACCAATACTATGGTATACACGTTCAACTTTGCAGACGATCGAGTAAAAATAGCTTAAGAATATAACGATTTAAACAATATTTTACGAAAATTAATTGAAATGTATGATATATGAAGTCTAAAAGTAAACAAAAAGAAAACCGAATATCGTGTGAATTAGAGTAGAACAAAAAGATCTCATATTAGACGATTACACCATGATAAAGCACAGCTGTGACTACAATATATCTAGGTATCACTATTTACACAAGATGGAACATTAGACAAAGCCATAAGAGGGAGAAATGCGTGAGGGAGAAAAGCCATCACAATGTTTAAACATTATTTTTATGGGACAGTCCATCAGCAAAGAAAATAAAAGAGGATATATGATACTATAGTAAAAAGTATCACTTTATACAACTGTGCGGTTATAGCCACTGAAATAAAGAACACTGGCAATGCTGAAAGCTACGGAGATCGATTTTGGAGAGAGGGCCGCAGAAATATCTAAAAAAAAGGAAAGATTAACAATGAAAGCATTAGAGAAATAATGGGAATCGAATGAACAGATGACCTAACAACAAAACAACTATCTGGTTCTGACACATATAAAGAATGGATGAACAAACGAATCCCAAAAGAAATATCAAAATCGCAACCAGAAGGAAAGCGAAAAACAAGGTAGACAGTTGAAAAAACTTGGAGCGAAGGAATAAAAAAGAACTAGAGAGATAGCCGTAGAAGAAGACCTATGGAACAACCGGACTAAGTGGTATTTTAAAGTCGGAAAAGTGGCGACAACGTTATAAATTCGACAAGTAGTAGTAGTAGTAGTAGTCCATTATTAATGCTTAGATACTATATATACACGTGAACAATTTGGAATTTCCAAATTGTCAAAAGCCTACTGCAGGCTAAGAAAATAAAAATGAGACATCTCAGCAATGAGCAGCTATCATACTACTACCTACCAAAACAATTACGAGGTAAAGCGTAGACCCAAGATAATATCGAATCAGACCATCTAGTATCATATTCAGTTATACGGTGCAATGAGCAGGTGCAGAAATTGCATAAAAGACAACTGACATATTTTGTAACAGTAGGACTATGTTTAGTGCATAACAACAATTAATTTAGAGAGAAAGAGATTTCTGGACAGATAGTGACTCGTGATACGACTAGTGTTCTGTAGACAATTGTTCAGTATCATCTAACTCCGATATCTGTTAACAACATTCAACTCGATACTTCAATGTAACATTGATGGATTTTTTCATCGTCTCCCTATGCTACAGCTTTTTTTAATCTAAATATTCTCCAAGATATTATTACATCTTATGAATCATGGAAGAAAGCGTCCAATTTTTATGGGTTCCTCACACGTCGGAATAACAGAAAATGAAGAAGCTGACAGAACTGCACGAGAGGCAATTTTAAGTGATTTGTCAAAGCCGATAGTCGTTTTGTCAAAGCGAAGTGTGTTTAAAGTGATTTTAGAAGCTTATTTTAAAATTAAAGTGTTGGTGTTTGTGGCAAAATGAGTGGTCTCAAACTAATTTCCAATTTAAATGAAATCAAAAAATAATGTGTTCTCAGTGGTTTCCATCGTCGCTCAATAGACGAGAAACAAATTGCGGTTAGCGTTTACTACTAGGAACATACAGGATTACGTACTTCCTACCTTTTGCAAATGAAAATCCACCTATATGTGATCAGTTGTAACGTCCGATTAACAGTCGAACATGTTTTAACAAAATTTTAGTAAATATGACCAAGAAAGACAGGGCTACAAGATCCCAAACGCTTCTACTACAGGCTCTAGGTCAAAACTGTTCTTTTAACAATATAGTGAATTATCTTAGATCATAATATTTTGTACAATCTGTAGATGTTTAGCTTTGTTTTTTATATTTTGTTCCGTCGTGCTAATAACCTTTTGGTGGATTCCTAATAAAAAAAAAAAAAATAAATGAGTATTATGGATTGTTTATCATTAATAAAATCTACGAGGTATTCAAAGCACGGAAGGAGCAAGTTATATCGCACCTGGGTACCAAAGGTCCATTCTGAGATAAAGGGTTAAATAAAATAGCAAGATGAAATGTGGCAAAAGTAAGCATTTAGCAAGCGGAGAAACCATAGACAACAATCATTCTACCGGTGTCAAATATTAGATTATAAAAGTAAACACATTGGCCTAAAATTAAAATGGCCAAGCCAATTATACGGTAAACGAAAGGACAGTCATCATGTGAGTCCAACAGAAGTATGATTAAAAACTATTAAAATGAAAGGTACCAAAAATCATGCTCAAACCACCTTACAGAATGTACTAATGGAATCTAGCAGACACCTCCAAAACTGGTACTTGTGGATAAATATGGACATATAACACATATCCTATTAGAATGTGTAAACGCACTAACAAGGGAATATTAACATGTTTTATGATGAAAACTTACGAAAACTTAATGTGTGTTTCCCATTTCACATAAATAAATTAATATTCTCTTGGAAACTTTAATATGTATTTATCAGTTAATAAGAAATTGTAAATATAAACTTTAAACAATATAATCTAACCACCTTAGAATTAAGATTAAAACTTGTAAGCAATTTGTGAACATATCATCATGTAATAAACCTTTTAATTCGAAAAAATGAAAAAAAAATGGACAAAATAGAACTAAAAGAAAATAATAAATAAAAAATATGCAAAACAAAATTTAATATAAAAAAAGACCAAAAAATAAAATAATATATATACACATATTACATACAATATCAAAAAGTAATACAAGGAAATAAAAAATAAGATAAATAAAAAAAAAAAAAAATAAAAAAAAAAAAACTCACAAACAACAAAAAAGAAGAGTCAAAACAAGTCAATTCTATTAATTTACTTTTTTTAACTTAAATTTAGTACTAACTCGAACTCTGATGGTTGTTTCTGTGAATACATATTAACAAAATAGTCTGGTCAATATGCCTATAAAACCAAGGCCATGAAACAAAAATAAATACCTTAAGAGAAATAAATAATTTTTGGAGATTAAATTTTTTTGAATAGTTCCTTATTCAATATTATTGTTCCTTCCATAATTTTAGCAAGTGTTGATTATGAATGCTATACAATCCTATACTTTTCGGTCTATTTGGCAGATTGTATACTCCTGGTTAGCAGAGTATACAGCTTTACAAAACTGAAACCTCAGAGCTAAACTGTATTAACTCCATTTTTTTGAAAAATTGTATTATTTCACTTTCTACATAACAGACTTCACATCTTTCATATGCAATACGATATTAAATCCTATTTAATGTAGTTTCAAAGATAAGCAACCATAAAGTGTATTAAGTCCCTCAGTAGTTCCGAGCTAAACAGTCGTTTACACTTAATACCCAGCAATGTAAGTATTATTAGTAGTATTAGTGGAGTTAATATCACATGCACATTTAAGATGTATTAACTCCACGGAACGACGTAAAACCGCGGTGTGGCACTGTAGTCAGTGTGTTTATGCTATTTCACATTGATGGTGTGTGTTTAATAACATTCTAAAGAATGTGTACCAGAGCAGATAAAATTGTGAAAAAAGCTTTAGAAAAGCATCAAGAGGTATGCTTTACTTCTCCGACGCAATGCAGTACTGATTCTGTGGAAAACAATCAAGCATTATCCTCTTCGTCGGCGATAAATAAATCTAACCTCAAAATAGGTACGTCTTAACAAATTTATTTAAAATAAAAAATTATTAGCCTTCAATATTACATAAAAACTTAATACGTATTTAGATATTTGGGCGATTTTACGTGGTATTTTAACCGAAAATCCTTGTATTAAAAATGGACTTAGTACACAATAATTACTTTAAGACCGACAGACTGTATTAACTCCATAATTCGGTTTATAACTTAAATATTAAATGTAGTTATTAAATTAGGATAACAGTAATTATGTTTTAGGAAAAGTCGGCGATCTTGATGAAGGTACAAAAAACCAAAATATGCCTATTAAAATTATTTCTAATGTTAAAATTGCCTCACCTGTATCTTGCGAAGTTGTTATAGACAATGTTTCGCCATCTGTTTCGAGCAAAGGTATAACACAATTATTTCGGTTTTTGTAAATAAATAAAATATGTACATGTTTTATAATTTTTAGAAATCAATTTGCCCATATCCTTAGATGGAAATTACACTAATGGTACAATATCAACACTGAATCATGGATCCACAAGTCTTAATACACAAAATGTTGTAGAACTTGTCTCAACAACAGGTATATTTATTTATACTTCACAATTTCCTATTTGAATCATAATATTTTTTTGTTTAGTTTCAGAAAATGGAATCATTTTACAGACTGCTTTACCCATTACCTGTAGTCCTCAAAGTATGGCAATTGTAGTGCAAGATAGAGAAGAGGTAGATCACGCGGATTTATGCTTGGAGTCTGATGACTCTATCAATGATAAAACATACGGACCAACTGACAACGAAACAGATAATTCTGAAAGTGAGTCAGATAATCAAAAACTCCCAGGTAAAAAAAGGAAATCAAATCCTCTGCGTTGGAAACGGAATGTTCGTAAAAAACAAGTGGCCGGTGGTAAAAAACGCCAAACCAAGAATACAGTTTTGCAATCGAAGCAAATTGGAGCACCATGTAAAGAAACCTGTAGCGTTGGGTGCACAAAAGCTATAACTGAAGATCAAAGACGTTGCATACATTCTGAATTTTGGGATCCTAATAAAAACATCGACATGAAAAGACAATTTGTAGCAGCAATGGTAGAATGCGTACCTGTGAGACGTATCCGGGAAACCACAGGAGCACGTTCTGGCATAAGGGAATTTACCAGGCGTTATTCATTATATTTTAATCATGTAAGGTATAAAGTTTGTCAGAAATTCTTTCTGTCTACCTTAAGTATATCCGAGACATTCGTTACAACAGCTCTTGCGAAGAAAAAGGAATGTGGAGTAGTTAATACAGACCAAAGGGGTAAACGTGAGCCTGTCAATAAAATTCCCGAATTCATCAAACAAGGCATTCGGGATCATATTAGCAAGTTCCCAACTATTGAATCGCATTATTCTAGAGAGCGTTCTCAGAAAAAATATCTTGGTTGTGAACTAAATATTACCAGAATGTATGAGATATACAGATCTGAGTTAATGGAAAGCAATACACCCGAAGAAAACATTGCTAAACTTTGGCTGTATTCTGAAATATTTAACACAGAATTTAATCTTTCATTTAAACTTCCATACAATGACACGTGTGATGAATGTGACAGATTAAATTTGGCCAAAATTCAGATGGTAGAAGGAAAAGAAAATATTGAACAAGATTATCAACAACATCTTTTGGAGGCTAGTAACAGGTATGAATTAAAAAGACTTGATAAGGAAAGAGCAGCAACAAGTGGTGGAACAATAAAATTATTGACACTGGATTTACAGAAATGTCTGCCAACGCCTGTTCTAAGTAACCAGCAGAGTTTTTATAAGCTCAAGTTATGGACATACAATTATACGATTTCAGACACTTCAGGTAATGTTACGTCTTGCATGATGTGGGATGAATCAAAGTCTGGACGTGGCGCAAACGAAATGGCTTCGGGCTTTTTGAGGTGGACTGAAGCTATAAATGAAAATATAAGAGAGATTACTGTATGGTCCGACAACTGCCCATCCCAGAACAGAAATATGATAATGGTTATGCTTTACTTTTGGATACTTCACAAGTATCCACAGATAAAAATTATAAATCACAAGTTTTTGTTACGTGGTCATACCCATTTAGAAGTGGACAGTGATCATTCTCTTATTGAGAGAGAACGAAAGAAAACACCCTTTTTAAAAATCATGACTCCCTGGGACTGGCAGCAGCTAGCACGACTTTGCTGTCGTTCTAAAACATTCAATGTAATTAATATGGAACTAAATGACTTTAAGGATTTTAAGACTCTTTACAACAACAACTGTTCACCTTTTGTTATAAGGAAAAAAACTCAGCAAAATACAGACTTTCGCATGTCAGATGTTGTCCACTTGCAAGTACGCAGCGATAATTTAGGATTACTTTTTTTTAAAACTAATTTTAATTCGGAAACATTCCAATCTGTTGATCTTAACAGAAATACTAGGCGTGTTGTATTTCCTGCAGTCCTGCCTGTGATTCGCGATAAGCCAAAGGAAATATCTACAAAAAAATACACACATCTGCAAAGTTTGCTCACCTGGGTTCCAAGTGAATTTCATAATTTTTATAAAAATTTATCCCACTCCGATAAAGTAGATGAAGATTTATAAAATTTTTACAAAACAATGTTAAGTGAACAATCCATTGAGTTTCGTTTTTCGTTAATTTTGTTTAATCATTTTGTTGACTTGTTTATTTCATTTAATTAAATAAAAAAAAGTGTTCTTGACTAAATTTTGTTTCATTTATCGTATTATCTCCAGATTATTTATTCACCTGTGTTAACTTACCATTATATTATCTCCCGAATATGGTAATTGTTTCCACGCTAAACAGTATTAACTCCATGTTTTTCAAAAAATTAAAGATCTATAAAAATAACAAATACAGTAATATATAGTATCATTTATACCTCTCAAAGGGTGTTTGTCACATACTTGAAGAAAAAGAAATAAAAATTCTATTTAAAATTTACTCTTTATATTTCTTTTAATTTGCTCTCCTGTAAAATTTCAATTTTGTGAGTTAATACAGTTTAGCTCTGAGGTACAGTTATTGATTTCGAAAAGGCCTTTGAACAACGTTACCAAAACATGAAACCAGTAAGGACAAGTTCTAATAAAGAAAAATATAGACACAGCCAGAGAAAACAAAAAGCCGAATATAACGAAAATTAAATGACAATCATATATTGGAAATCAAACAGCAAATGTAAGGTTGAGGGCAGACCTAACAGAAGAAATTCAAATCCGAATCCGTCGAGGAGTCGTGTCGCAGGGATGGTATCTTATGGCCGCCACTTTTATTTTAATCTGTTATAGTGGAAAGCTAATCTTGTGAACAATGCACTCGATGGTACGCCAGACAACTATTGGCCTCGATAATAAATGGTGAAGACGATCAACCAATCTCAGGACTGCTGACGATAACAGTTCTCCTAACGGGAACGCTAGTAGAAACTACAACATCTCGTGTCAAAGTCTCAATACTATACTGTAACAGTTACGGCTTGAAAATTATTTGAAAAAAAATAAATTTATGGTAATCATCGAAATCAAAGAACATCAGAGCTAATCTTGTAATAGACAATACAACGATTGAGCGTGTGCCCTGTTATTAAATATCTAGGTGCTTGGATCACAGACGAGTACTGATCAAACAAAAGAGATTAGATGTGAATAGAAATCTGTAGATCAGTCTTTAATAGATATGCACGCATACTCTTTTGCAATCGTGATATCAATATAAGATACGAGATACGAATGCTGCGGTGTTATGTCTTTTTCTCCCTGTTATAGGGAGTTGGAGGCTTGGACACTTAAAACTGTTGTGTATCATAAAAAAACATCGAAGCTTTCGAGATGTGGTTGCTATAGGCGCATTCTCAGAATATACATGGATGGACCGCGTCACGAACACGCAAGTACTCCAAACTTTAGGACAAAGATGCGAAAATTCTAAAATGACGATAACAAACTAGAAAGATGGAATACTTGGGTTTATATTATATATATTTATTAGGGACATTGTGAGAGGTGAAAAGTACGTAACTTTTAAAGAAACATTCATGCAAGGCAAAAATTCAAGGGCAAAAGAAGTGTGGGAAAGAAGGAAAGATTATCGTGGCCTTCGTAATCTACAGTGAATGGTTCGGGTTGTAGTTCGATTGAACTTTTTAGGCGCCGCTGCTAACAAGTCCGCTAGTGGCCATGATTGATTTCCAATCTTCCAGCTAGGAGTTCCACTCGAGAGAGGAAGTACACAATCCAAATTTTTAACATATAGAATGTAATTTAGCTTTTTGCCAAGTTTGAGGGTTAAGAGTTAATCATATTACTATATAATTATAAAAAACAAGGCCTATGCTTGACAATCCAGTATTTTATTAAAAAATATTTATAAATAACTATTTAATCGACATACCACAATACTTTAAAGAGAATTAAAATATTATTTGATATGATAAATATGTAATATGATACTAATAAAAATAATATAAAAAATAAAAATAGCCTATTTTACAATATCTAACTTAAACATTAAGGAAAACCTTCTGCGCCAATGCTTCTAAATTCTCGCCGGAGCAATAAATAATTACATGTTGAGATCTGGGCTAATTTGTGCATCGGTTCTATTCTCTGGTTGTTCCTCGAAGAATTTTTCGGTGAGCTCTAACCGCTCATTTGACGCTATTCTTCATGTAGACCTCACCGTCCAAATTTTAAACACAGCTGATTAAATTAATAACATTAGAATTTGATTGATGGTCGTGCGTTTGTATTAAGGTCACGATTGCGGTAGTTAGAGCTATTGAATAAAAAATGTTTTCTTTATTATGACAGAGGGGCCCGATCCCCAATTATTTATTAATTGGTCCAGTCGATGTTTTTGTTAAGACTCTTTGATACCGGAAAATATCGACCGAAGACACTCCTACAATTCTTGAAATATGATCTATGGGTAGATGATATACTACAGATATTAAAAAAAAAGGTAATAAAGTTAATTCTAATTAATAAATAAATCTTGCTATATTCACTAGATTACCTCAGTAAATAATGTATTGTTACTTAACAAATTTTTTACCATATATAATTTACCTGCAAAATATCAAGCATAAAAACACTATTTTCCATAAAAGTTATGTCATCATCAGTGGCGTTACAGCTCTTTATGAGCCAAAACCTTCTTCAGAACAATCCTCCATTCGCCCCTCCAAGTCTCGGTCTTCCTCTTCTTCGTTGTCCGATCGGGCCTCTTCGGTCAAAAACTTTTCTGACTATGGCATCTTCCTCTCGTCTGATTACATGACCTATCCATCTGAGGTGTACTACCTTAATGAATTTTACGTCAGGTTTTCCAAATCTTCTATACAACTCAAAATTGTAACACCTGCGCCACAAAACTTGTTCTTTTATGCCTCCATATATTCGTCTTAGTATTTTTCGCTCAAAACGTTTCAGCAATTCTTGGTCATTCTGTGTTAGTGTCCAAGTTTCTAAACCATATGTTAGCACTGGTCTTATAAGTGTTTTGTATACAGTCAGTTTAATTTTTCTAGGCATTTTTAAGGCCATCTGTCTTCTTAAGCCATAGTAAAACTTATTAGCGAGCACTATTCTTCTTTTGATTTCTTCACTGACGTTATCTTTGGTTAGCAGCGACCCTAAGCATATGAAGGTGTCAACACCTTCCAGTTCTAGGTCATCAATTATTATTCGTGTATGTGTCGGGTTACTTGACCTAGTGCAACACATATATTTGGTCTTTTGAACATTTATATTTAGTCCCATTCTGTGTGCAGATGCTCTTAACGACCGAAATGCTTCAGTCAGAGATTCTGTGGACCTACCTATGATGGCTATGTCATCTGCGTATCCGACAATTTGTACTGATTTGTTAAAGATTGTACCATTCGTAGTAATCTGCGACTCTCGAGTTATTTTTTTTAATTCCAGGTTAAATAAGAGACACGATAGTCCATCACTCTGTCTTAGTCCATTTTTGTAATGGAAGGGTCTTGAGAGATCGTTTTGGATTTTTACCATGCTTTCTCCACCTGTGAGTGTAAGTTCAGTTAACCTGACAAGACCAAACGGAATGCGAAATTCTACCATAGCAAGTAGAAGTTTACTTCTATTAACGGAGTTGTATGCGGCTTTGAAGTCAACAAGTATGTGGTGGGTGTCGACGCCGAACTCTAGGGTTTTTTCAAGGATCTGCCTCACTGTAAATATCTGGTCCGTTGTTGATTTATTAGGACGGAAACCGCACTGATATCCTCCCACTATTTGTTCGGCGTAGGGGAGGAGTCTTTTGTACAATACGTTGGACAACACTTTATATGCCATATTGAGTAGAGTGATGCCTCTATAATTATCACACACCATCATGTCTCCCTTTTTGTTTATAGAACACAGTACACCTAACTTCCAGTCTGAGGGTGTTTCTTTCTGTTGCCAAATTGCAGTTATTCGGCATGGAGATTATCCGAACCGGGAGCTTTATTATTTTTCAGGGTTGCGATGGCTTTTCTAATTTCTTCTTCGGTGGGGGTGGTTGCCGATCATCTTCATTCATTTGAAACATGGGATCCTCAATCTCGCCATCTTCGTGATTGCCGCCAAGCAGTTCATAAAAGTTATGTACCTATCTCAAAAAGGACGTACTTTTTTGGATTGCAGTTTATCTATGTCGTATAAGCTATTTAACCTCTCCACACACAAATGTTCTCGTTTTCTTTCTTCTTTTTTCCATCTTCTTTTTTTCCTCCTTGGATTTTCTCCTTTAGCGAAGGTTATGAGTTCTGCAAATTATAATTTATCTTTCTGCTGCATTTCGTGTTAGTTCGTTCGTTTAAGACAGTCCATTCTGTTTTTTAGGTACGTCATCTGTCGTAAACTTCAGGCTTTTGAGCTATGGGTACACAGACGGATCCTAAATATATCATGGACAGACAAAGTGACCAATGAAGTACTAAGAAAGATGAATATAGCCGCGGATTTGATCAACATCGTGAAGGGTCGTAAGCTGCAAATCTTGGGATATAAGAAATCAATGCATTTGCTTTAATGTATTTTGCAAGGTATTAAAGGAAAAGGGGCACCAGGACGAAGAATAATAAAGAAGAATACTGTCGTAAACTTCAGGCTTTTGAGCTATGGGTACACAGACGGATCCTAAATATATCATGGACAGACAAAGTGACCAATGAAGTACTAAGAAAGATGAATATAGCCGCGGATTTGATCAACATCGTGAAGGGTCGTAAGCTGCAATTCTTGGGATATAAGAAATCAATGCATTTGCTTTAATGTATTTTGCAAGGTATTAAAGGAAAAGGGGCACCAGGACGAAGAATAATAAAGAAGAATATTCTAGTTTGCTAACCTGAGAGAAAGACCTCAACATAGCTATTCGGTATATGCTTCAACAGGAGCAGGAGATGTCTTAACGTTCTTCTAAGGCTCTATAGCTGTGGGTGCCCCTCTCACCAACTTCGACGGCGAAATTGCTGCTATCCACGAAGCTGCAAAAATTTTTGAGAATTTCCAACACCCCCAAAAAGTTGCCCTCTTCATCGACTGTCAAGCCGCAATCCTGACCCTGTCGACAAATCGATACACTGACTGTGCCAAAACAATATCTTGCCGCGTTCAACTATCGAACTTGATGGAAAAAGGGTGGCTGATTACTCTACACTGGATCCCTAGTCATGTCGGTGTTGAAGAAAATGAAGCGGCGAAAGAACTTGCAAAAGAAGGCACTACTCTTCCACAGCCTCCTAGCTTCCAATCGTACGCATCAGCAAAGTCCACCATTAGAAGAGGAATCAAAGCGAAGGTAAAAGAGCAGCAAATAAAAGCCGGTGCTGGAAAATCTTGAGTAGTAGTAGTAATAGTGTAACCGTGTTCAGATCAACTACGGGGCATGACTACCTGGCCTCCCATCTACATCGCATCGGCGTCCGCGAAAATGACAACTGTCCACTATGTAATCAGTCCCAGATGAATGCTGCTCACATTCCAGCGTGCCCAGCCCTAAAAACAGACCCACCCGAGGAGGATGAAGATCGCCTATGAGAAACGGCTCTATACTGGTCAGCGCGCCACCAAATGGCTAACATGCCAAGGGTGGGCGTTGACTAGTAAGTAAGTAAGTAAGCTATTCGGTATAGCAACCAACAAAGTAATCCTAGCCAGAGTGATTACCAACGTTTGAAACGGACAGGCACCCTAAGAAAAAGAAATCTGTCGTCATCATTTGCTGGACGAAAGCAATGAACTAGATGATGGACTGTTTAATTTTTGCCAAGAGCACAAAATGGTTGTAATAAAAATATGTTGGAATGTAAATTAAGGTGTGCTAAATACTTAAAATGGTCTTCTTTCTTTGTAGTGCTTATCGTTTCGGATGTTGGCGACCATCATGGCAATCTTTACGTCGCACACTGCTGCTATGAAAATATTTATGGTGATTATGTTGAATCGCGTACGTAAAATTTTTATCTAGGCAATTCTTTGCCTTTATACTCCTGGTTTTCTTTCTACTTTTTCCTCTAATATTAGTTGCAGAAATTTCTATTTTTCGCTATTACACAAGTTGTAGCCGAGTTATTTTATTTTGGCTGTTTTTACTGTGATTAACCGATCTTTTTCTTTTTGTATTGGTAATAGAATATCCTGATTAGTAACGTGATACCTAGTTGATAAGATATCTTAAATATTCGACAATAAAGCCACATTTCGAAAGCCACAATTTTCTTTTAGGTAGCTTATGTGAGAGCTCACTACTCAATTCTGTAGATCAGTGTAGTAGAGTTAATTTTTATTACCGTTCATACCAAGTTAGGTGTATCTGTTTACTCGTTTTATTCATTGTTCATTATGTGTTTGCTTCATGTTACTTAGCTTCAAAGATAGGATCCGTATGACTGTCTCTTTTATTTTTTTTACCTTTTATTTTCTTATTTTACATTTTTAAAACTATTTTATTTCTAACAATAGACGCATGATCTGACGAAAGTCTTCATCAATCATCATCATCAACTAGCTTCTAACGTCCACTGCTGAACATAGGCCTCTCGCATGCTTTTCCACTTAGTCCAATTTTGCGCCATCTGAATCCAATTTGTAGTCACTCTTTTTATGTCATGTCATGTCAACATGACTCATTAAGACTATGGTGCGATGTTCATTGCACTCCTTTGCATTGGCTTTTTTTGGGGAGCAGTATGAATGTTGATTGGAGCCATTCTTTAGGTATTATACCTGTTCTATATATAGTATTGAATAGATCCAAAAGAAGATCAATAGATTCAGTATTCACAATTTTAAGTAATTCGATACGAACTTCATCAGGCTCGGAAGATTTACCACCTTTAGCTTGTTTCATTGCATATTCAATTTCTTCTCGTATAATGTTGGTGCTTCTGTTCTCTCTTTGTCTTCAAAAAGTTGTGCTATATATTGTGTCTATCTTTGCATTTTTGGTTTATATCTGTTATAAGTGCACCTCTTTTATCTCTTAGTTGCCTAGTTTAAAGTGTTTTTCTCATTCCTGTTAATTCTCTAATTCTTTTAGGCATGTTAAAAAAGTCATATTTTTTCTCAATTTCTTCTAGTTCTTGGCACTGTTCATGTAACATTCTCACCTTAGCTTCTTTTATTCTCTTTTTTATTAATCGATCAGTTTCATTATATTTAATTGGATTTTTTGTTTCAAAAGATTTTCTTTCATTCATTAATAGTAGTATTTCTTCAGTCATCCAATCTTTATGTTTTTTATTCTTTGGTTTTAGGTTTTCATTTGCTGTTTTAATTATTGCTACTTTTATATTTCCCATTTCTGATCAATGTTATAGCTACTTTTATTCAGTTCTTAGGCATTACGTAGATTTTCAGTAAAAGTTTTTACAGTTTGTTGCTTTGTTTGTGATTCTCTTAATCTCTTAATATAAATTCTACTTTGTGTGGGTTTTTTAACCAGTTTTAATTTGGTTCGTAATGTGACTACCATGGGGTTATGGTCTGAACCGATGTCTGCTCCAGGGTAAGTTTTGGCAGACAGTATATTATTACGAAATCTTTGTCTAATAAATCCAGCCCAAGCAAGGTTTATTCTTCTTTTCAGCTCGATTGTTTAGTTGTCTCGACTTAGTCTGATCTCATGGCCCAAGTATTTATAGGAGTCAACTGGCTCAATATCTTTGTCTTCTACTGAGATGTTTTTGTTGTGGACTAAATTTGTCATAAATTGTGTTTTTGAAAAATTTATTTTAAGATCAACTCTTTTTGTGGCAGTATGTAGTTCTTGGAGCATTATCTGTGCATGATCAAAGCTATCTGCAATACGAACGATATCATCTGCAAATTTAAGGTTATTTTAAAATTTTCCATTTACATCGATGCCCTTTTCGTTCTAATCTATTGTTGTACAAGCGTATTCTAGCAAAGTTGTAAATAATTTAGGAAACACATTGTCTCCTTGCCGAACGCCTCTTTCAATACGAAAGGTACCACTATCTTCGTTAAGTCTTACACAGGCTGTAGCATGCTGATAGATGTATCTGATGAGGGATATGTATCGGTGATCTATTCTACATTGTGTTGGAGCTTGGAGCATTTTACTTTGATTGACCGTATCAAATGCTTTTTTAAAGTCAACAAAGACAAATATCAGGGGTCTATTATATTCAATGGTTTTTTTAATTAAAGACAATAGTTTGCAACTGATCATTTGTTCCGTATCCAGCTCTAAATCCTGCTTGTTCGCAAGGTTGATAGAAGTCTAGTTTTGATGTCAACCTATTAGTTATTATCTTCATAAACAACTTATAAACGTGATATAACAAGATAATAGGTCTATAGTTCTTTAGCTCTGTTATATCTCCTTTTTTTATGCATGACTACTATAACAGCTTTATTTCACTGAGATGGTGTAACCTCATTTGAAAGGCATACGTTATATAATTGTGTCAATGCTTTCAATACTGTCTTTCCTCCTGCTTTAAATTCTTTAATAACGATTTGGTCATCACCAGCTGCTTTATTGTTTTTCAGTTGATTTAATGACGTTGAGACTTATTCGATTGTTATTTCTGGGATATCCTCTGAACCCACATTCTGGACTTTTCTCAACTTGGTGCCGTCTTTCTAACTCTTTCTCTATATGATTATGTGTAAAATTCTTCAACTACCTTAATTATCTTATCTTTATCTGTTACCACTGTTTCTCTTCGATCTGCGAGCTTAACAATATTCTTCCTACCTAGAGCTTTACAACTCTTCAGCAACTTTAAACTTTTATTTTCCTCGACAACCGTTGTAATCTCTTTTGGGTTATATTGTCGTACGTCCTTTATCACTGCTTTATTAATATCTTTATTAAGTTGTTGTAGTACGCGTGCATTCATATCGTTTTTGTTTTAAGTTTTCTTTGGGTCTCCATAAGTCTTTTTGTCTCTTGACTCATTTTTTCCTCCTTATCTCTTCTAGGATTTGTATTGCACTTTTTCTCTGCGTTCTTAATGGCTTTTATTAAGTTATCATTTAAGGTTTCGACATCCATGACGTCTATATTTGTTGTGTCTAGATATCTCAGAATTTCCTCGTCGAAGAACATGGTATTTTCCATTGAATTCCATCCTATTGGGTGTGTTTTTGTTATCATTTTGTATCTTTGTTTTTGGAGATTTAGCACGATCTCCGTTCTTACCATTCTATGATTGCTTTCCACTGAACAGCTATTTAGAACTGTTACATCATGGACCATGTCTTTGTTGTTGGTTAAGACAAAATCAATTTCATTTTTGGTGACTCCATTTGGACTTGCCCCGGTCCATTTTCTTTGGGGACTTGGGTACTTGGAAAAGCTATTCATTGCAAAGAGGCCATTTCGTACCAAGAAACCCAAAAACATTACGCCTCTTTCATTTCTTTGTCCGAATCCGTAGGGACCTATTGCAACTTCGATCTCGTCCAGCTTACATCCCAACTTAGCATTAAAGTCACCAATTACAAGGCCTTATAAGGCTGCGTCTTATTACCGCTATTATTTATTCTGCATTCGGAATCTATATTCAGAAATACATTAGACAAGGTTCAAGGTTAATAGAACCAGCATAGGTAACATCAGGTACGCTGATGATACGATACTAATAGCAAGCTTCTTCTTCTTCTTCAGACTTCATTTATCCAATGTTGGACATAGGCCTCCTCCAATTGCTTCCACGCTTCCCTTTCTTTTAAAATTCTCATCCAGTGCTTTCCAGCTACAGCAGTTATATCGTCTATCCATCTCTTTTTAGGTCTTCCCACGCTTCTTTTTGTTTCTCGAGGTCTCCAGAATTTCACTTTATGAGACCATCTGTTGGTATCTTGTCTTGCTACGTGTGCTACCCATTGCCATCTCAATGTCGCTGTGTTTCCCATGATGTCGGTTACTGTAGTTCTTCGACGTATTTCGGTGTTGGGAATTTTGTCTCTGAGGCTTATATATTTAACATGGCCCTCTCCATGGCCCGTTGAGTTACTCGTAATTGTTCTGCCATTTTTCTTGTTATTGCCATAGTTTCCAATCCATAAGTTGCAACTGGTGAATTTAATTTAATAACAAGCAACTCACAAGAACTAGAAAATACGATATATGCGGTAGTTGGTCATAGTGCAATGTTCGGGTTTTATTTAAACTCATCCCAAACCAAAATTCTAGTATTTGGTACTAGTAAAGGTACTAGTAATTCTAGTAAAGGTACCAACAAACGTACATTTGTATTGTCGGTTTTATCAAAATATATCAATATTCTGTTTGTAATGCTGATAATAGTATTATTAAATATAGATACAGTTTGTACAAATCACTATACTGCCAACGAAATATCACCGTTCTATAAAATATCGGGACTATGAGTTGATTTTGATTAAAACAAATAAAAATCCCACCCTTACAAAGTCTCCAACGACCCTCCTGCACTTCAGAATAGACGGTCTTATTGTCGCGTTGTTTTTACTATCAACTTTATGGCTTTCCATTCTTGCAAAACTATCTTTAAGCCACGACTTCAATTTGGTTTTTACACACCTCTAACATAGCTCGATTGGTGTTTAATGAAATGAAGATAGGTCGAGCACTGGAGACTAATAAAATACGTTTTTCTACGGGAAATGATGGTATGGAATATAAAATGAAATTTGCTTCTCCGAGTTTCTGTTTCACAGTGTCGCAATCGTGCAGCTTTTCCGAGAATAAATTTGCTTCGTTGACTGTTAAAAGATTGGTAGTTGATTTGTTTGATTTACTTTGTTTAGTTACCTATAAAATGACTTTCGTCCGCTATATTGGCGAGCTGAAAGAAAATAAATAAACAGTATATTTAAGTTAATATAGTTAAACTTTATTAAATGTAAAATATTCAGTTATGTAGTTAAAAGTATTTTAATGAAATTAAACTTCTCATTTCTTCTGTTCCACCTCGTCATTCCTTTAATTTACTTATTTTTTATTTAATAATGTACAAATGCACCTAATCTTATGATTAATTAGCATTTTATTCTTAACATTATCTGGTACTTTACTGTTACTGGTACTTAACTAAACACTAAATTTTGTGATACAAGTTCGTCTCTCTTATTAGCCGAATGTATGGAACCTCCATTACATTTAAGACGTCTTTTTTTAGCTGAAAAGTTTATCCTTAAATGTCAAAGTAATAACCAATCCTACCTATTGCAAAAAATATCCGACATATCTGTGTCTAACTTAGTTGACAAATGGTGGCATAACAAAAATTCCCCAACTTTAGCTATAGCATTTCCTAACGTTTCTTTCTACTTAGAAATCCCAGCTGAAACCAATTTTTTCCAATCTAATTTTCATCATCACATAACGGGGGTCCTACGGCGATTGCCGCTTCCCGCATTTCAGCCTCCATCTTTTCCTATCTCCCCAATCTCCCTCTTCTAAGCCTCTAGATTGCATTGTTTTTGTAATTTCTCTTCTCCAGGAATCTGGTGGTCTTCCCCTTTTCCTTCTTTCTGGCGGAACATACATTAAGGCTTTCTTTGGCCACCGCTCCTCCTCCATTCTCATCACGTGACCATACCATTGTAATTGCCTTCCTTGTATTCTATCTGAAAGAGTATCTCTAATTCCTGTACGGTTTCGTATTTCCTCATTCCTGATTCTTTCCATTCTCGATACTCGACATGACCTTCTAAGATAATCCATTTCCACAACATCTACTTTATCTCGTTCATTCTTTGTCATCGTCCAACATTCGGCACCATATGTGGTAATTGGTTCTACAATTGCTCTGTATACGCGAAGTTTGGTATGCATCTTTATTTTATTAGACCACAGTAATGAATTCAGTATTCGGATGCATTTTTTCCCTTGGGTTATTCGGTTTTGTACATCTATCTTAACTCTGCCATTGGCTGATATGATGCTTCCTAGATATTTATACTGGTTGCAGCCTTTTATGACTGCGTTTTCAAGCCTCAGATCTGCGGTATTTCCTCCAATTTTTAAATATTCTGTTTTGCTTATGTTTACAGTAAGCCCCCATTTGGCATATTCCTCAAATAATTTTCGATTCATATAATTTATATCTTCCTCATCGGTTGCAACCACCACCTGATCATCTGCAAACAACAATGTATACAGAGTTTCTTGTCCCACTTCGATGCCCATAAATCTACATTTATTTCTCCAATTCCTCAATGCTTCTTGGACGTATATTTTAAAGAGTGTCGGTGACAAACAGCATCCTTGCTTTAGGCCTTTAGTGACTTTAAATTCATTTGAGGTTCTGGTTCCAATTTTTACACAACTAACTGCATTTTCGTACAATTTATATATCGCTCGGATATACGTCGAATCCAATCCGGACCTTTTGAGGACCTCAAACATTTTCTTTAACGGGACACTACCATATGCTTTCTCAAGGTCTATAAATACCAAATGGGTCTCTCTACTTCTTTCGACACGCTTTTCAATTATTTGTCGTAGGATAAATATATTATCAAGGCAGGATCTCCCGGTACGAAAGCCGCTTTGTTCTTCAATATCTTGTATCTGTCTTTCAACCCTCTTCTTTAATATTCTGCCGTACAACCGGCCCACAGAGCTCGTCACACTAATACCTCTATAATTGGAACAGTCTCTTTTATTCCCTCTCTTATATATGGAGCTTATATAAGATTTATTCCAATCTTTAGGAATTTCCTGGTCTCCAGTCTAATTTTAATATTCTTTATTCCCAAACCAATGTTTATTTCCCTACTTTTGATGATAACAACGTCATTCAACTTTAGAAACAACTTGCCAAATTTGATAAGCCATATAGGATTTTCACAGATGGGTCAAAATCCATTTTGGGAGTTGGTTGTGCGGTATATATCCAAAACAATTAAGAACACAATAAGTTTAAATTAAACCAACAATGTTCTATTTATTCCACAGAACTGTTTGCAATATATCAAGCTCTAGAATGAACTATTGAGAAAAGAATGTCTGATCAACAAATAGTAATCATGTTAGATTCAAAATCTGCGCTGTCTGCTTTAGATAATTCGCATAAGCATTTATACAAAAACAGTATTATCGTCAAAATATTAGAAAATCAACTAAAGCTACTTGAAAAAAATATTTCAGTCCCTTTCATTTGGGTAAAAGGACATGCTGGTATCTCGGGTAACACCAAAGCAGATTATTTTGCTAAAGAAGCGGCTTCAAACGGATTAGAAATTAGCTGGCTCAATAGAAGTGATTTAGTCTCGCTGCGTAAACAAGAATTACAAGAAAACTGGGAAATTGAATGGAATGCTTTTTGTAACAGAAGTAACAATCTTTACACAAAAATTCACCCTGTTATACCTACTGCGCCTTTTGCTGCAAGAAGTCATCCCAATAGAAGAGTATATTCAATGTTTGTTAGATGCCTTGTTAATCATGCTACTGTGAAAGCCTATCTTCACAGATTTAATTTAAGTGAAACCGAACTTTGTGATTGTAATGGTAACACTGACGACATCAATCATTGGATGTTCGGGTGCATATATAATGAAGCTGCTATTAACTATCTATTGGAAAAACTGATAAAAGAACAAATACCTCTTCCTCAGTGTCAATCTTCCATTTTATATGTCTGTCGTCATAATATTAGGTTTAACCAAATTTTTTGGGAATATTTAAAAAGGACTAAAAGAAAAATTTAGGATTGAATGTGTAATGTGAATGTGTAAATCTAGCTTTGTTCCCTCTGGCTATCCTTATGTTATATAGTTACCTTCTAACCGTTGCCTGTCTTGTGTTGTAATAAAGTCGCTATGAAAGGCACCTTAGCGTGAAAAGTATCCCTATATTATGTAATCCCTTGTGGGTCCTAAATATTGTTGGCTAGGGGATTGAATGGAACGAATGAATGTATGGTTTTTTTATCAAGCTACTGATTCTTGTGATATTGATGTTTACATTATATTTTTAATTTACCTCTATGCGAAGTACTATTTTGTTAACAAATGCAATAGATCAATACATCATTAACAAATTCAAGTAGTCAAATACATTATCGTGGCTGAATGGATCAAGTATCCAAAGCCATTAATTAAATAAAAAAAAAAGTTCGTCTCTCGAAGAAAATCTGTATATTCTGAACAGGTTCTAATTAGCTGAGAATAACATTTCTAAGATTATTTCTTTTGTTCTTGCTCGTATTTGACATATTGTGTAAGAATATGTTGAATGGTTAATAATTCACTACACTTTTCACAAGTGATTTCTCCGAAACCATCAGGTGTGCATGTGTCAGCCGTGTGTAAACAATTCTTAACCTGAGAACGATTAATTTTTCTGTTCTACTTAAGTTAGGTAGCTGAAAGATTTCGATGGTAGGTTGTATTTTATGTAATTTCGAGGTTGAATTCTTCCATTGGTTTTGCCAGGATTTTCTAATATGGGAACTAAAAAATAGTTTTAGATCTGATGCTAGTTGAACAGATTGGATGTCTGATTTTGTTGTTTTTGCTTCTTTTGCAGCAGTCTTATTACCTAAAATGCCAACGTGTCCAGAATAATGTTATGTTGATGAACTAATGGATGTTCGGAAAAAATATTTTTAATTGAGGCCATAGAGGACATATAGATACAGTTCTATATACAAGCTAATTCAAGACATTTGGCGAGAAGAAACAATGCAAGATGAATGGAAAGAAAAGGTTATTGTACCAATACACAAAAGAGAAAACAAAAAGCAATGTATTAACTACAGGGGAATAACACTCCTAAACACCACCTACAAAATCCTTGCAAACATCCTGCTAGAAAGAACCAAAACATATACAGAAGAAATCGTTGGAGATTATCAATGCGGATTTAGACCGAGCCACTCTACTAATAACCAGATATTCACAATAAAACAGATAATGGAAAAATGCTGGAATTTTGATCGTGAGCTTTATCAGATGTTCATAAATTTTAAACAAGCATTTGATACAGTATGCAGGGACAGACTGTGGACAGCGATGCAGGAACTTGGCTTTCCAAAAAAACTAGTCAGGTTGATACTATGGACTAAAACAGGGAGATGCACTTTCACCACAACTCTTTAACTTAGCTCTGGAGCACATAATAAAAAGTGCAAGAATCAGTACTAAAACCTAAAACAGTATTTCATCGAGAAGGGCCTAACTTACTACTGTCATTTGCAGACGATATCGATCTAATAGGAAACACACAAGGATGAAGAAGACTTTCGTGAGTTTCTAGAAGGAAGCAGAGAAGCTGGTGCTTCAAAATAACGAGAACAAGACGAAATATATGTATATGAGCCGCAATAACCAAAGCAGAGACAGAATCAGTCAGAACATCACCATCGATGACTTTAACTTTGAGCGCGTTAGAAAATTCAAGTATCTTGGAACAACAGTAACTGAAGACAATAACGGATCACAAGAAATAAACAACAGGATTTAGGCCGGCAACAGATGTCTTTTGCCCTCCAAAACCTTATAAAATCAAAACAACTAACACGAGGTACGAAGATACAGGTCTATAAAACAATCATACGACCCGTTGTGATGTATGGAAGCGAAACGTGGACAATAACAAAAGCAAATGAAGAGAGACTATGTGTTTGGGAAAGAAAAAGCCTAAGGAAGATCTTTGGTTCTTTGCTGAATGAAGCATCAGGACAATATAGAATAAGAACTAACAACGAGCCCGAAGAACTTTACCCAGACGCCACATTATAAAAGATACTCCACACTGAGGAGTAGGCAGATTGAGACCTCAGTGCCGAGAGACAGTTCTTGTATTTATAATACAGAACACGATACTGGTACGTTTCGAGTGAGGGGAGTAGGCAGATTGAGACCCCGAACTCGAACCGAACCGTATCCCTCTTGATAATGGCTCCAAAATGGGAGCCAAAACGTCGAGCATTATGTATATGTAAAAGTAAACCTTTGTTTATTTTAAGTGAAACAGCAGGGTTTAGTTATTTTTAGTTATTACAAGTTTTAGGTTGTATGACTGTTTAAGTTTTATTGACATTGACATATTGTAAATTGTATGGTACAATTAGCAAATTACTTAATGGCGTAAGAAATAGCATTGTTCTTGATTCTCTTTTTAGGTTTGTATATTTGTTAAGTTAATTATGTTATTATTGTTAATAATTTATATTGTAGAATTTTAACGATAATAAACTCTTTTTAGACGAATTCAAACTGCTATCTTTTCACATGAATAAGGGTATGATATTACACTTATAAATCAAGAACTTAAGCTGATAAAAAAAATATAGTAATAACTATAAATTTCCAAGCCGTTATTTTTACAAAACGATATTTAAGAATGAATTTTACATCAATGAGAATTTGCATGGCTATAGAAGCAAACAGTAGTGATAGTAAGAAAAATGTATATAAATTTAAGTGGCTGCAGCCAACAGGGTCCCGTTTTTATTATGAAATCCCCTTTGAAAAACAACTTAAATTGATCATTGTGAACTACTTCATCTGAAAAAAGTGAAGAATATGTTAGCAACTATGAAAACAAGAGGATCCTTCAGAACATGTACTATAGCATTAGAAGACAATTTGAACCAGATTTATTTTGATTCAGATGGTGATGTGGTTTATCAAAGTGCGTACTTACAACAGACCTTATTACCAGTGTATGAGAAGGTATAAACAACTGAACAATTTCCATCATTTGCTAAGTTGCTCCAGAAATTAAATGACACAAATTTACCTAAAGTTAAAAAGAAAAATTAAAAACAAATTAAAGATGATTTTGTACTTCGAAATTTTGATGGAAATAATGTTCCAATGAATTCATCGCTCAAGACCTTCGAATCAAAATGTTTGCGATGTGAGGTGGTTGCTGATGAAGACAAGATTTTGATTCTACGTTTGTTTCTTGACGAAATAGCAAAAAAATGGTTTGAATCAAAAATAATAACATTAGGCTTAGATAACAGTTTTGAGGTATGGAAAAGTAATTTTTTAGATAGTTTTTGTGAAACAGGTTGGCATAATCATAGGCAAGCTTATTCTTTTAGGTATATAGGTGGTAGTATTGTTGATTATGCGTTTCGTAAAGAAAATTTATTGCTAAATATAAAGAATGATTTTCCCGTTGATATACTAATTGATTTAATTATAACAGATTTGCAAATTTATATACGTATGCCAATTGTAAAGATAATATTAATAGAGCTGACGTTACAACAATGGAAAAATTGGTAGGTGAATTACGAAAATTGGAAAGTTTATTTATAAAAAAGAAGAATAAATTGAAAACAAAACCAAATTTTTATCAAAAAACTACTATAATACCAGAAGAACAGAAAACTACTTGTCAATATTGTGATAAAAAAGGATTCCCTGGGAGGTTTCATCCAGAGGCAATATGCCGTTTAAAGCAAAAAGATAAAAAGGTAACAAAAGAAAACAAATCAAATGATATTAAATATATTAATAATATTGCTATACAGGAGACATTAAATGAAACAGTAACTGAACAAAAAAACTAGATTTTTGCTGCCATTGATCAAATTAAAAGTATTCCTAAATAATAAAGAATCATGTGGAGTTTACGACCCAGGCTTAAATGTTACTCTTCTGAATTCGAAGGTGGCAAGTATATATACTGCAAATAGTTACTCTTTTCTTCTTCTTACGGTGCCTTATCCTTAAGGACGTTGGCCATTACATTTGCCCATTTAATCTTATTTGTAGCAGCCCTGAATAGTTCTATGGAGGTCATGTTCGTCCATTGCCGTAGGGTTTTAAGCCAAGAGTGACGTATTCTTCCTGGTCCGCTTTTGCTATTGACTTTGCCTTCGATTATAAGTTGGAGCAGTTCATACTTTTGATTTCTATTTACTCTTTTAGGGCACCATATTGTTACTGCGATTGCTTCTAGGTTTGTAACTAAAGACAAATGTGTTGAATAGACGTCTTTTTCGACAAAAATTGAGGTTCTCCCACTTGCTCTGAGGCATTCTATTCTTACATGATGATAACCCTAAGATCAATATTATGATTTTGTTTGAAATTGGTTTTTTGTAGGCATGTTATATTTGGATTGGTGTTGCTCATAATTTGTTGGATTTTTTCTAAGCTACAAAACAATCCGTCACAATTCAATTGCATAAGTGAGAAAGTTGTTAGTGATTGGATTTTACATAATGTTGTGAATTTTCGGTTGGGTCATCATCGTCAGAAGTATCACAAGATGCTTGTGATACTAAGCTATCTGTGTTGTCTAATTCTAAAGGTAATTCCTTTTTGACCTTTTTTAATATTCTTGTGAACTTATGTTTTAGTGATCTGGTGGTTAGGTGTGGACAAATTAAATACATGTCATATAAAAGTGAATTAATGTCAGAAGTGATTTGCTGGGATTCTCTTGTAAGGTTACTACTTGACAGGGCGTTTTCAAAAAAGGCTATTAGATGATCTGGTGAAGTAGAAGCTTTGGGGGTTGTTGGTATAATCTTTAATTATTTGCTTTAATGCATCTGATATTTTGAATTTATCTTTGGGATCAATTTTTGATTACTTGTTAATGTATTTATGCTTTTTTCCATTAGGTCTTTAAAGGAGGCATCAGTGACGAGTTTTCAAGATGAAGATTAGATATTATTTGGTCGGTAGAATGGGAGACCGGTGTGCTGAGTGGGCCAAAAAGTGCTCTTTTTTTTTCTCCTTGTATAAGTTCATCAAATAATTCTTCTAAAGAAGTAGCTGATGATGTTTTTGTTACCGATGATTGTAGCTGATGATGTTTTTGTTACCGATGATTGCTCACTGGCAGATTGAGGAACATTAGTGTTTTGACAATTTGAACAACTTGCAGCTGTATGATCAATTTATTTACAAATAAAGCATTCCATTCTATCAGTAGGTAAAAATATACGGTATGGTGTGTAATCGAATTGAATGACTAGTGAGGTCTGAAGCTCATAATTTTTAGTAGGTGGAATTATGTATACTTGTCTTTGAAATAAGAGGATGTGGCTATATTAATCTTCTTTAATTTCAGCTTTTTAGAAAGAAACGGGGAAGCGAGTTTTAAATTAAGGTTGTTTAGAGCATTTTCTACGAGATCGTGATAACTTCGATATAAATCTAAAAAAACCTCAAATTTTGACCTTTGACCCCAAATAACATTTGCAGCACACATACAATCGATGGCGATTTTAAAACTTAATTTGTAATAGTTAACCCCTACTCTCCAGTCCAATATTTGGCTTTCCGAGAATTTTTGTTGTTTGACCACTATTTTATGTCTAAGATATTCGGATTGTAAGTAATGAGGCACATTTTTATGTTTTCAGTAAAATCTGATTTTTAAACAAGAATTCAACAACTAAATTATTAACATATACTAATAAAGAACACTGTGTTTTATTTATTGAGAAAAATATTGACTGGCTATCGATAAAAAAGTGTCAACTAATCTGTAAAGGCTTTTACCAAAACTGGTTTTGAAAACGATTATTGTATTTTACTATAATTCCATTAGTTTTATATACATTAAATTAGAATTATCGACATTTTATGAAAATTTAGCAGATAAGTTCAAGTTTTAATTAACAAATTTCATAATTATAGCTCCAGTTTAAAGTTTTATTCATAGAAAAAAAAAGATAAATGATACAGGACATGGTTGTAATGTAAATGTTTAAGGAAATTATTAAGAAGCGATAAATAAGAAAAATTATATAATATAAAATAACGACATGCATTGCTTAATATGAAAATAAGGAAAAAAACGAAAATTAAGTTAAATATAATTGCAATTTGTAACGAAAAATAATTCATAAGAGGCAGTTTGCCAGTTTTGAGTAGAAAACAATGAAGTTTAATATCAACTTTTCGCAAAGCTGACTTAGCCGGTTTATAATTAAAATATTAAACACATTATTTGAAAAGACATATACATTTGATGCAAACAAACCAAAATACCAGAATACCCCACAAAGATAAAATGTCGAAAGGTTCAGTATGTCTCCACAAGATACCTATTAAAAAAAAAACAGAAATATGCAAAAATATTTCTATATTACAGAAATAGATAGAGTCGAAGAGACACACAATTTTCCTGTACGGAGCGGCATCAACTTAGGTTGGTGCCCCTCCGTGCAGGGCACACATTTTCTTAGTGACTTCAGTCCAAAGTAATGCTAATTTGCAATTTGTACAAATTGCAAATCTTCTGTCTAAACATAATATTACGGTTGCTCAAAAAGGTCACAATCTTTTGAAAAGGAATTTTACAAGATTGAAAACAAAAACCTCTCTATTAAAAAGATCACATGTTGTATATGAAATTCCCTGCTCGAATTGTGATGGAGTTTATATTGGACAAACCAGTCAGATACTTAATTCAAGAATACGTTCCCACAAATATGACAAAAAAAAACTCAACCGCCCTCACAAAACATGAAAACGAAAAAAAACATAAATTTGATTTTGAGAAAACTAAGATTCTAAAAAGTGAATCCAACAGGAAAAAGAGAGAGCTTCTAGAGTCTATACAAAGAAAAAAATAATAATAACGCAATAAATGATAAAAAAGATGTCAAAAATTTGAACAAAATATATTTTAACTTAATTTAAAAACACATAAAAAGTCAATCTCAGAACGCCTATGATGTTAAAATAACTGATTGTTTAAACGATAAACTAACATCAATAAATAACACATTAGATTTAAAATACATTTTACTTGTAGTGACTTAGTGGGTATGTCCTATGTTTTAATATTATTTTAATTGTGACGTCTAATTTTTAATACCTAATATTTACATGCTTGGTAAGTCAAAAGTTTATTTTTTAAACCGTATTATGTTTGTCATGAAATGTTTTTTTTTAGTAAATATATATATATTTTTGAAAAAGGCATGGATTTCCTGCCGAAACGTCGGAAAAAATATATAAAAATGTCTTAGTATCAAACTAAATTTTTTTTATGAACCTAAGCCCAAGAGAATCTACTAAAAAATATATATATATCAAAGTTCAAGAACTAAATTCAAACTATATATATATATATATATATATATATATATATATATATATATATATACAGTCCTCTCTCTCTGTAACGATATGCAAGGGACCAGGGATTTTCATCGTTATAAGGAGAGATCGTTATACAGAGAGAGACAAAATTCGGTACTGTAATATTAATAATACTGTCCTAAATAACCTATTTTAATTTAAAAAAATTATCAAAACGAATATGGATGAATTAACACTGTATTGTACACCACATAGATTTATTAAAGAATAATATAAGCTTCTTCTTCTTCAAGTGCCATCTTCGTTCCGAAGGTTGGCTATAATCAGGGCTATACGTATTTTCGAAACTGCTGACCGAAACAATTCGTTGTTGCTACAGCTATACCATTCCCGTAGATTCTTTAGCCAGGAGTTTCGTCTTCTTCCTATGGACATTTTTCCTGCTATTTTCCCTTGCATAATTATTCGAAGCAGTTCATATCTTTCGCCTCTTGTAATGTGTCCCAAGTATTGCAGTTTTTGTTTTTTGATCGTAAATATGACTTCCTTTTCTTTATTTATTCTTCTCAAGACCTCGACATTTGTGAATCTCTCGGTCCAAGATGTTCTCAGGATTCTGCGATACATCCACAGTTCAAATGCCTCCAATTTTTTAATATCAATCTTTTTCAACGTCGATGACTCCGTTCCGTAGAATGGATAATATAAGCAATACAGTATAAAAAAATGATTGTACAATTAAAACATGTGTAGAGTAGAATAACAAAATAATACACTACTGTAAAATATACTTAGCCTATATTACCAAAAAAGTCTGTCCCCTTGGTCGTTTTCCTTTTCCCTTTCCACAGAACTGAACTTGTCCTAAAGACACATAGAATCTTCCACATCACTCATATCGTCTTCTTGGTGAATGAAGAATCGATGCAGTATTTTGCCGCATTTAATGCCTGCTTTTTTCATCGTGTCCGGAAATTCATGTCATTCATAAAATTTCGGCCCATTATCGGTCTACGTCGGTTCCATCTTTGTTGGCAAGCCATAAATTTCTGCATGTTTCTGCATCTAAGAAGATGTTCCATATTCTGTACTTCTCACAGTCACAGTTCACATAATCTTGGTTTATTTTTCCCCATTTTACCATGTTTGATTTTACTGGGCGACCCCCTCCCCGTTCTTATCCTATTCCTAGTGTTCCAAGTTTTAAAGTCTAGGGACTGGCCGGTCCATTGAACCTGGGGAAGAAAAATATACTTAGGCGATTCATCCTGCACTGTTCCAAGGAATCTTTTCCTGAGTCGCTTTCGTGGTGTTCGAGCCTTGTATAGGGCATGCCGCTCGTCCGCGATCTGTTTAATTTTTTCTATGTGCTCTGCAACGCCTCTGCGTGTTGAGGGTTCTGCAAAGCCCGCTACTTTATATAGATTTGAGAGTGACGTTGGTTTCCTGCTGAGGACGTGAGCTGGTTTTGGCTCTGGGTTGCAAAGAACTTTTATCCAGCCCAGAAAGTGGAATATGGTTCATACGCTGCTGCTGAGGTTTCCGCAACTTCTTCCTGCTACCGCCCTTCATCTCCGCTTTAAGCCACTATTTTCTGTCCTTTCATATCGGAGCCACAGTTGACTGAGATAGCCCCGTACGGCGAACGACATCCAATTGCTTGAGCTATCGATATCTTTTCCTCCACCGAGAGCACTTTAGGCTTTTTCGAAAACATATTGACTGACTAAGACACAACTCGCAAAAGTAAACAACCGCTGGACGCAAATAAAATAATACATTTATCATCGATTATTGAACGCTGAAAATCATTGCTATAAAGAGAAAACGATATCGGTATAGAGAAATAATTATTACATTGTTTTTATGACGGACCAACCAACGTTTACTATTTTTATCGTTATAGAGGAATTATCGTTATATAGAGAATCGTTATAAAGAGAGACTACTGTATATATATATATATATATATATATATATATATATAAATGTGTATATAAAAAAACTGTGTAGCATTAATTACCACTATTCCAGGCATAGCTTTAATACAAACAATTTGTGTGTATTGAACGTCCAATTAAAAATATTTTCAACTTTATGTCGTCTACAGGCAATTTATGTAAAATATGAGGATTTAACTTTTCAAAGTGTCAAGCTAATCAAACATAGGCAACGGTTGCGTTTAATGGGATTTTTAGGGATTTTAAAGTTACACAATTATCTTTATCTTGCGCGCTACGGCTAAAATCCGTTTACTCTGAAGCGTAGAGCTATCTAAATAACGCAGGTCATAAATGTATGTAGCAGCATAAATATGTAGTGCAGCGTTTGTAGGTATCTTCATAATCAAATCAATTTGCATATTCTCAAGATATAATATTTAGGACAAAAAATACAATCCGAATATCTAGCCGACGATCTTTGATAAGGAGATCAAAATGTAATTAAGTTGTCATGTGTACGATCGGCATGTCACAAAAAGGAAAAGGTGTTTTCTTCTCTCACCTGAACCACCACCTCAAAATATAAGCAGAATCTTTAGTTGTAAATATTTAAGTCCGTTTTCCATAATATTAGAGCAATTTTATGTAATATTCATAAATACTGAGTTGAATGTATAGTAAATTTCACAAGTTTGCGACTATTTTCGACTATATTGTTCTGCATCAGTTTTCTTGTGACATTTTAAATTAATTACTATTTAACTGGAAATAAGCCACAATTAAAGATAAAAATACGTTTATTGAGGTTTCATTTTCCACTTCGGAAATCGTTTCGTACCTATTATTTGTATAGTATTATTATAATTCTCTTTGGTAGTCTTATTGTTACACATTGGTGCCAACGTTACTTGTTTTATTCGAAGAATTGTTTTATTTTACATTTTTTAGTAGTTGTATATTTCTATCATCCATTAGTGTAATTATGTCTATTTCTATTTGGTCTAAAGAGCTAAAGTGACTAAAACCGTTAATTTTTATAAGCGATATAAAAAGTCAAAATAAAATCTTTTACTAGAGCTTTTGTATTTGGTGGTTTTTACACAAATCTTGTTTGTACATTTTAACGTAAATATAATATTTATAACAGCATATAAGCATACCTCGAATTCACACTTTTCATAGCTTTAGTTTAGCTTATTACGGAGCTTATGCTTTCGCTATTCTTGGTGAAATGATCGGATTACCTGCACTTTCATTTTAGTATGGAGTAAATATCAAGGGTGATAATATTCGAGGACCGATGTTGTCACGTATTATATTTTTAAGAATTTTATTTCTGTGATATTAATATACAAATAGATCAGGAAATAGTTCAAACAAATACAGTATGTTGCTGTTTATTAAAATTAAGAATAAAATGAAGAATGCAATATAAATGAAAGAGATTAATAAGAATTTAAAAGAGCTATAAAGAGAACCAACTATAATAGATATAATAAAATCTCAAACCCACGGTTTTATATTTACAAGAATTGCTAAATCAAACGCTACCAAAAAAAAAACGAAGGTAAAAAAGAAGGCAATAAACAACAATAAATAAAGGCACATTATTAGACAAGCCTTAGAAATATTAAGACTATAAAACCTACCACATAAACTGACTACGTTTTAGATAAGCATGTTATTAATATCATTTTTTTTTAATATTAAGGAAAACTGGATAATCTTGATCATATCTTGTTATATTGTCTTGATCGACTACACATTACTAAAGGTTTTCCGACCAATTAGCATAACATCGCTTTTCTAGAAAACGATGGTTGGGCTATGCGAGAGGTACATAAGGGATGAAGTTCGTGTTCATAACCCTCTTCTTCTTCTTAAAGCGCCTATCCGTTCTGGATGTTGGCAATCATCACAGCTATCTTTACTTTGTTTCTGCAGCGCGGAAAAGTTCAGTGGTAGTCGTGTTATACCACTTTCGTAAATTTTGAAGCCAGGAAATGCGTCTTCTTCCCGGTCCTCTCTTACCATTTACCTTCCCTTGGAGAATTGGCTGGAGAAGGCCGTAACGTTCTTGATTTCTCATTGCATGTCCTAGATATTCCAACTTTTTAGTTTTGACGGTCATGAGAATTTCAAATTCTTTCCCCATTCTAAGCAGGACCTTCACATTAGTAACTCTGTCGTCAGCTCAGGATAAACGTAAGATGCGCCTATAATACCACATTTCAAAAGCTTCGAGCCGATTCATAGATGCAACAGTCAGTGTCTACGCTTTCATTTCGTAGAGCAGAACTGTGAATATGTAGCAGTTTAATAGACGGCATTTTGTTTTTTAATGATATGTCTCGACTGTTGAAAATGGTTCTCATTCTAACGAATGCTGCTTTTGCTTTTATTATTCGCTGTTTAATTTCTGTAGAGTGGTCCCATTGGCTGTTTAAATTGGTGCCTAGATATGTATATGAGTGCCACGGTTTTTCTGTACCAGCCCACGTTTTTTCTTTTAGGCGTTTTTGTACCTTTTTCTTTACTGTTTTATTTTCCAGTTGGTTAATATCGTACTTCGTAATTTTTGGTCTTTGAACTTTCTTTAAACTAAGTTTCATTTTGGCGATAAGTGGATGGTGGTCCGAATTTATGTCGGATCCCGGGTACGTAACAGATGTTACAGAGTTTTTAAATCGTTTGTTAATAAGAATATAGTCTATTTGATTTCGTACTGTGTGATCTGGAGTATCCTGGGGAGATTTCCATGTATATAGTCGTCTTGGAGGAAGATCATAAAAGGTGTTCGTCAATACGAGCTGTTCTTCAGTTGCAAATTCAATCAAACGGTCTCCGCGTTCATTACGTTCTCCTAGACCAAAGGATCCCACTAAATTTCCAATTTGTCCTTTGCCAACTTTGGCATTTAAGTCTCCCATTATTAGATTTATTTCGTTTTTCCGAATCCTTTTGACAATATTAATAAGGTCATTGTAAAATTCTTCTATAATTTCTTCTAGGGCGTCCGCTGTAGAAGCGTATACTTGAATAATGTTTGTTTTTATGGATATGTTGATAACCCACTTCACCCAAATCAGCAAGCTTATACATCGTGAAGATTTACCGATTTTGCACTGCATCAAGTAATGGGAAGAATTAAAAGATCGCTGGGTACTAAAGAATTCACTTAAGATCATGGATGTGTTGTCTGTGTGAGTCCATTTCAAATAGGTAAACAAGAAATAAATTAAAAATTACTCACAATCTATTTAATTATACCACTAGTTGGTGGTATAATTAAATAGATTTTAAGTCTTATTTTATTTCTTTTCTACCTAATTCACCTATATTTAGACATTGATAGACCGTTTGACAAAACTACATTTCCAGCTATCAACCATCAGCTCAATGTCAGGAATATTCAACTGGCTGTGTGCGAATGGATATTCAGTATGCTCTCTAATAGAACAAGAAGCATAAATGTAGAAGACGTTTATGTTAGAGGCATGATTACGAGGGGGTGTCCACAGGGAGAAGAGCTACCACATAGTTCTAGACAGCCTGATTGATAACCTCAGCTGCATCTAAATGCCCCATATTGCAATGAAGAGATAAAATCCAAGCAGATCTCCGGAGAATGAACATTCCATTTGACCCTAGGTTGATGGAAGACCGAACAAATTGAAAAAAAATTGTACAGTCAGTCAAGACCCACCCAGGGTTGTAGCGCTACGTGATGATGATGATGAATGTTTTATATTAAAGCAAAACCAGTGTACCTACTTTTGTATTGTTGTATCGCAAAGTGTATCTCCAAACAATAAATCGTTATTAACAAGCAGATCCTTAAAGTTAAAGTAAAGTGTGATAGATTTTAGAATTCTTCTTTTCAAACCCTTTCCAACAAACTATCGCACGACACCCATTGCTATTTAAAAAAATCTCAGGGGGTAGCTGTCAAGTGAAGGGGATGAAAGGGGTAACAATTCTTTTATGTCGTAAAAAAATTCTATTAAAATAAAAATTGACGGGTCTGAGCGTTTCTCATCTGTGTCTTAAATAACGGAGTTCACTAGGGTGGGGGTAAGACTTAATATCCACACTGTATATATATATATATATATATATATATATATATATATATATATATATATATATATAACACTGTTTTTGATGGGTTGGAGTCAATAAAAGGGGCTATTTGTTGACTATTTTTTACTCGAGCTTTCAATTGTGATTACAATTTTTATCAAGAGCTTCTAAAAAATACAAAATGTCTTACAAAGTTGAACTAGAAATAAAAAATTTTTTGTTTCACTCAAACAAAATAAAAAATTTTAAAAAACTCACCAAATAAAATTAGTTTTTTATATAAAACTACTGCTTACATAATAAATACAAAAAATATTAATAAAAAAATGCCTTATTCTAATAAATGTTTCTCTGAAAAATTTAGATGAAGTGTCTTAAGAAAAAATTGAATTTATAAACAAAAATAGAGTAGCTACAACCAGCCTAAAATGACATAAATACTAACTTAAAAATTTTTATTTTTGACATATTGTCAAAAATAAAATTTAGTTTAAAAAATTCTTCTTTGTTAAGTAACAAAAAAGAAGAAGATTTATTCACCATTGATAGATGCCTGAAAAAATGTAACAAATACATGGAAAATTCAAAATGTGATATTTTACTGACTGCATAAATTAAATAGAAATTATATAATTATAAATTTTGCTTAAATTTTGAATTTCTGACCTTTTGTTTAAATTATTATCACTTTTGCTAATACAAACCATTTCCAAAAAAGTTCTTTTAAATTTATTACTTTCATTACATAAAATTTTAATATTATCAAAATCCATAATATGGTCTTTGTCTATTACATGCTCTGCCAAAGCACAAGATGGTTTCTTAATTCTACAATCACTCTTGTGAGAAATAATGCGATTTGAGAGATTTCTTCCAGTCTCACCAATATACTCAGCTTCACACTGAGTACAAACAATGCTGTATACTACATTTGTTTGATCTAATTTGTCTATAGGATATTTAGTTTTGGAATATAAAGATGAAATAGTTTTGATGTTCTTTGTTGCTATTTTTATATTGTCAATAACCTTTAATGTTTGTATTAATTTAGGAGTTAATGATGGTATAAAAGGTAGTGAATGATAATATATGTTTTGATTGTTGGATACAGTGTTTTGAGATTTAGCAAAAAATGGTGTTAAGTTATTTATATTTAATAAATTAGAAAAAAGCATCCTATGTAGCATATCAGGAGGATAAGAGTTTTCAATTAAAATATTTTTTAACAAATGAAGATCTTCTTGTAGGTAGTAATTAATACAAACATTAAAGGTTATTGACAATATAAAAATAGCAACAAAGAACATCAAAACTATTTCATCTTTATATTCCAAAACTAAATATCCTATAGACAAATTAGATCAAACAAATGTAGTATACAGCATTGTTTGTACTCAGTGTGAAGCTGAGTATATTGGTGAGACTGGAAGAAATCTCTCAAATCGCATTATTTCTCACAAGAGTGATTGTAGAATTAAGAAACCATCTTGTGCTTTGGCAGAGCATGTAATAGACAAAGACCATATTATGGATTTTGATAATATTAAAATTTTATGTAATGAAAGTAATAAATTTAAAAGAACTTTTTTGGAAATGGTTTGTATTAGCAAAAGTGATAATAATTTAAACAAAAGGTCAGAAATTCAAAATTTAAGCAAAATTTATAATTATATAATTTCTATTTAATTTATGCAGTCAGTAAAATATCACATTTTGAATTTTCCATGTATTTGTTACATTTTTTCAGGCATCTATCAATGGTGAATAAATCTTCTTCTTTTTTGTTACTTAACAAAGAAGAATTTTTTAAACTAAATTTTATTTTTGACAATATGTCAAAAATAAAAATTTTTAAGTTAGTATTTATGTCATTTTAGGCTGGTTGTAGCTACTCTATTTTTGTTTATAAATTCAATTTTTTCTTAAGACACTTCATCTAAATTTTTCAGAGAAACATTTATTAGAATAAGGCATTTTTTTATTAATATTTTTTGTATTTATTATGTAAGCAGTAGTTTTATATAAGAAACTAATTTTATTTGGTGAGTTAACAAAAAATTTTTTATTTCTAGTTCAACTTTGTAAGACATTTTGTATTTTTTAGAAGCTCTTGATAAAAATTGTAATCACAATTGAAAGCTCGAGTAAAAAATAGTCAACAAATAGCCCCTTTTATTGACTCCAACCCATCAAAAACAGTGTTATATTTTTTCCAAACGAGTCACAAGTACTTCTTTTATATATATATATACATTGTAACATATTGTATACAAATTAACACAAATGTTAGCTAACATACACCTTGTAGATTATCTTTAAATGCATTTTAGGCCACTTAAATAAGTGCCAATCTGCTAGTTCTCAAATGCATACATCGACAACCTATCTTGAATATTCATCGTCCAATGCCGTACATAATCAATTCAATTTATCTGTTTGTACATATGTATATCCAGAAAGGAATTACAATAGAAAACAGTATGTAGATTTTGTTACGATTGATTAGTTGATTTAAGCAGGGTCAAAAGTTAATTGATGAAAATCAACAGTACGAGATGGATCTACAAAACGTTATGTATGCATTCTCTACATTATTATACATATATAAGGGATTATAGGATTAATGCTTCTTTGGTTAGCGCACCTTTCATTATTCTCGTTTTTTTAAGTCAGCGATGGCTGCCAAATTAAACCATAATGATGTTTTTTTTATTTTAGATAATAGTTTGTATTTCAGTGATGTCATACATTTTATTTCGTCTGCTGATATTATCATATTGTATTTTTGCTTGTTATTATTTGAAGTGGTAAAATAAAAGAATAAAAAACTCACAGAATACACAAGAAATCTAATGTAAAAATGAAAGGAAATGGAAGATGAACACATAACGAACATTGCAAAGCTAAGAAATTAAAAAAAAAAACATTTCAAAATCCGTTAGGAAGGACATAAGGAACTTTTACTTATTCAGTTTTATTTAGGTGAATCATCAAGGCCATTAAATGTTAGAATAAGTGAACATCAATCTTATATTAAAAATAAAGAATTTGATAGATCTCAAATCTGTAAACACGCATGGGATAATGAACATAGGGTTCAATGGAATAATTCAAATGTAGTCCTAAAAGAAACGGATAGTAAAAAAAGAAAAATCAAAGAAGCGGCTCTAATTATGCTAAACGAGGCCAATTGTGTCGCAAATTCCTCGGCATAATGTAGTAGGATCTGGTTACCAATATTGAAAGAGGAAGTTATTAATAAGAAAATGCCAGTATTAGTAAGTCAGTAACATATAGAGGATACATCATTTATGTTTTTTAAATAACGTAACATATAAAATCAGAATTTTGATGTTTGTTGAAGGTAAACTAAATTCACGAACAAATGCTTACAATGTCAGGATAGTATTATGAGGGTTTTTTCCTGGTTTTCCCTCATAATTTACTATGGAATCACTAACAGGAGAATTTTACTGTCATCATGTCAGGTGTTTGTCTTTTTAAAGACGAATTACATGCTATGATTTTTTTCTGACGGATATTCTCAAGTTAAAGTTGATTTCATGTAATCGAATGAACTATCTTATAAGTAAAGTCGTCCCAGGAGCGCAACTCAACAATATTGGCAATATCATTTTAAAGTCGTCTACTTTAAAATGCATAATGTATGTCTGAATTGTCAATATAAATGAGTCAGATAAAATTAAATTATTAGAAGAATTTTTCACTATGTAACAAAAAACAAAATTTGTTTAATTTACTGTTTGTATTTTGAGAACGATTTCCGAAGTGGAAATTGAAAAGTCAATAATCGTATTTTTATCTTTAATTGTGGCTTATTCCCAGTTTAATAGTAATTACATGATTTTGTAGTTCTTCGACTAAAATATTCTTTAAAAATAGAAGTTAATAATTATAATGCTAAGAATTTAATGATTTAAATATTAATTTTGTATTGTAATTTTCGTCGGCTTTCATAATTTTCAAACTTTTCATACATTGATAAACAATAAAAGTTGCCGTTACTCTTGTGATTTTCATACCTTTATTACTTAACATTATTTTTTTCAAGGCGTAATCGGATCTAACGACAACGATTAGGCCTAATGAATGATTCTTACCTTATGAAGCACAGTAAATCACGACATTACATACACAAAAACCCTAACAATGAAACAGAAATCAATACCAAAGTATCCCTGAATAAGGCCCACCGAGTACGAACCAATTAGTTATTATACTTTTTCGAAAATCATTTTCTTTATTCTCATAATGATGTTCAAATTCCGTTCGAATACTTACGGAAATTCGTTATTGGAAGTACACAATGGTTTAGCGTATCGAAAATGTAATGATTGTATGCCGTATTGACCATTATGGGTAATGTCAAATCGATATCGACGCTGTGTATTCAATTAATAATGGACTCAACGTTTGTTTTACGAGAATTACATTTGTTTTGAATTATGTAACAATAACAAGTATGTTTTTAAAAGTTAAAAAAAAAAACAATACATATACCATTATATTGGCAGGGAATGCTTAACTTATAAAGTGTATTTTATGAATTTGCGACTTTTTGGATGGTCAACATTGGTAATTGGTAATAATAATCTACTTTACCGGGTGGTCCAAAAAGCCAATTTCTCGGCTACATATCAGAAACTATTCATGTTATACTACTACTACTACTACTATCGGTTTACAGCGTTCTCCGACGCCTTCTGACTCCTAACCGCCATTGTTCTCTATTCAACCATAGGCCTGGAGGAATTTTTCTTTCTTCTAGTTCTTTTTCAATTCCCTCTCTCCAGCTTCTTCTCGACCTTCCTCTTTTTCTTCTCCCTTATGGTGTCCACGTCAAAATCTGTTTCGGAATCCTGTCATCTGGCATTCTCTGTACATGGCCGTACATATTAAATGTTTTGTTTTTATGTCATCAACTATTGTATGCTTGACTCACATCATTTCTCGTATTCTCTCATTTGGTATCCGATCTCTTCTTGAGTTGCCTGCTGCTCTTCTCCAGGAGTCAATTTCTGTTGCTAGTAACAGTTTCTCTGTTCTTTGTTTCATTGGCCAAACTTCACTGCCATATGTGATTACACTTTTAAGTATAGTGTTGTATATGAGTTGTTTGTTCGCTTTAGATATTGTTTGGTCCCACAGAATGCCGTTTATCATGGATAGGGCTTTTCTACCCTGTATGTTTCTGTCTTTCATAGCAGCATCCAGTGTTCCATCTTGAGTTATCTTCATAACCAGGTACTTGTATTCATCACATTGTCTAATTTTTACCCCATCGTCTAATATAATGAACTGCTTTGTCCCTCCAATACACATGGCTTTAGTTTTCTTATTGTTGACTTGGATACCCTATTTGTTATATTTTTCTTTTAGCTTCCGAGTCATGTAACTCAAGTCGTCATGATCCTGCGCAATCAGTATTTGATCATCAGCGAAACATAAGGTAGAGTAGAGTAGTAGTAGAGTAGAGTATTTATTTAACTACATAACATATACAAATATTGTTTGTAGCAAGTCAAAAAAAAACATACATACTATTAAATAATAAAATATTAAATAATACAAACATGAAAACATTTAAACAGAAAAATATTTATGGCAAAGTTACGGTAAGCAGTTCAGTGGATGTTCTGCAATGAGTCATATATTCTTCTGAGCAGTAAAAACAATGTTTTAAAAGATATTTTTTTATAACTTTATCGAAACTATTACAGCTTAGCTCTTTTATACTTTTTGGTAAAATATTGTAATAGTTATAATTAAGACTATTTTTTTCTGAAAGACTTAATCTACAGCGATTTGTTCGTAGGTAGTGACAGTTTCGCGTATTGTGAACATGGACATCAGACTGCTTTATTAAATGGGCACGTTTTCTGTGAATTTGAGTTAAAACTTGAAATATCAACAGAGTAGGTAGAGGCATAATTTTGAATTTGATAAAGAAAGGTCGGCAGTGTTCTAGATAACTAACCCCTGCTAAAATCCTGACAGCTTTCTGTTGTATTCTAAAAATTTGAAGTGCATTTGTTGAATTGCCCCATATAATTAAACCATAGTTTAGGTGAGAGTGGAATAAAGAAAAATATGTCATTTTTAATGTTTCAAAGTTTACAACCCTTGCTAGTTGGCGAATAACAAATAATGAACTTGATAGCTGTTTCTTAAGGTGTGAGATATGAGCAGACCAGTTGAGTCGATTATCTATGGTTATTTCCAATAGTTTAACAGTCTCTTTGTTAACTAGATCATTGTGTAAATTACTTGCAGATATAACCATATTTTGCGTTTTATCAGAGTTAAGTTTTAGTTTGTTTGCAGCAAACCATGAGCTAGATTTAGTAGAAACTTCCTCATGAGACATTTTTAAATCATCAATGTTTTTTCCTGATATAACGTATGTCGTATCATCTGCGAATTGTATGGTTTTGTACGGAGATATGAATTTAGGCAGATCGTTGACATAAATAATAAACAAAAGAGGTCCTAAGACCGAACCTTGTGGGACTCCATGTCTTACGGATAGAAAATCAGAGAGATGACCTTTAGACACTACCGCCTGATGTCTGCCACATAGATAAGAAGTTATAAGCTTAAGAGGGATACCTCTGATTTCATAGTAATTTAATTTGTGGAGCAAAATGTCGTGTGAAACGCAGTCAAAAGCCTTTGATAAGTCACAAAGAGAAATTGCTATGCGATGGCCGCGTTCAAGCCCCTCAATCACCTCGCTCACAACATTAAATACCGCGTTCGTTGTAGAACGAGCACTTCTAAATCCATATTGTGAGTTGCTAAAGTAATTATTTGACTCAAAATAGGAATAAAATTGTTGTTTGATAACCTTTTCAATCACTTTCCCAAAAGTAGAAACAATGCTTATGGGTCTGTAATTGTCAGTTTTTGAGGAATCACCTTTTTTGTAGATTGGTAGTACTTTTGAGTATTTTAGTACTTCTGGAAATACTCCGGTGGATAGAATTAAATTAATAAGATGAGTAAAAGATGTTAAAACTATTTGGTGAGTTTCTTTTAAAATTTTGCTATTAATCTTTATTATTTGAGATACCTCTTCTTCCAGAACGGGCCGAAAAAAAAATGACTTGCTCGGAGAAGGATAATTTCTATAATTGACGAGGACATCGACGTTAATAGTGGGAAGAGATGTAATTATATTCTCTGCAATTGTACTAAAAAATTGATTCATTTCGTCTGGACGTAGATCAGGTTGTACCGAACTGGATTTAGTGTAGTTTCTTTCGAAATTTACTATTTTCCAGCAGTCTCTAGGTTTATTATTGGAATTAGTAATAAAATTAGAGTAAGCTGACTTTTTAGCAATTTTTAATTGCCGATTATATTCAACTTTTTGTTGTTTATATACTTTGAACAAATCGGGATCCTTGGTGGTCTCTGCAATGTGTTTGATAAGAGAAATATTAGATCTGTTAGACCTTAATTCATTATTAAACCATTGCACAGGTGTTTTTTCAGTCATTTGTCGTCTTTTTTTTAGTGGAAAATACTGTAGTATTAAATTGTTATAAGTTTCGGTAAGAAAGACTGTCAAAGAATCAGGATCATTATTAATATCGTAGAAAAAGTCCATGTTTGTAATAGCTAGCGCACGTTTAAGCTTCTGTAAACCAGAAGAAGTAATAAACCGTTGAAATGTTTGATTAGTGTCAATAACTTTATGCTCTGAGTCAATAAATAAAAATTGAGCTCGATGGTCAGAAAAACAAGGTTCAAATACGCCCACTCTATAGATATTTTCAGAAAAATTTGTCATAATGTTGTCAATGCAACTTCTGGACTGGGATGTGATTCTTGTATAATCGTTTATAGTTATTTTTAGACCAAAAGATGTTAATAGATTTTGAATATCAAAAAAATGGTCAGATTCAATTTTAAAATTTATATTAAAATCTCCAAGTATGATTAGTTTGTCAGCTTTACTAAGCAAGGATGTTATGACATTTTCAAAATTCACCAAAAATAAGTCAAAGTCACCCTTACCCGATCTGTATACAGTTAAAATATTGGTTTTTATTGAAGGTACATAAATTGCACAAAACTCAGAACTTTGCTCTACATTATATTCATTTAACTTAAGAGAAGAATACATAAGATTTTCTTTTACATAAATTGCAACTCCGCCTTGTTTCTTTTTTACCCTATAAAAGAAATTAGCTAATGAGAATCCGGAGATGTTAATTAATTTTAAATTTTCTTCACTTAGCCAGTGCTCCGAAAAACATATGACGTCATATAATTTTTGATCCGCAAGATAAGAATTGACCATATCGACTTTATTTGAAATACACTGCAAATTAACATGAAACATGCTTACCGTACCTTTTCGAATTTGTTTATTTTGATGAAAGTTTGTAGAAGCTTCTAGGTTTCTTCCTCCGTCTTCTTTTTATGCTGAAAATTTCTGTTGAAGTTAAATCTCCTAACGGCAGCTCCATTGGGCCAAATATTAGGACTGTAGACTTCGTCAATTTTATCGAAAGGGAAAGATACCTCATATGTGGAATATTTGTCAGTTCTATAAAAATAATATCGGGTACCGTCTCACCCAAAAATTTTAGAAGATCATCGGCTTTCATATCAACACCAATTCGGGACACATGTACATGGCCTTGTCTAGGAATAGTGTTTACAGGTATACAGTGTAGTCTCGTCATTGAGAGGGATTCCCATGCCATTACATTTTCTTTTCCACAATTTGAGTGCTATTCATGTTATAACTTAAGGAGAAAAAATTCCTAAGTAAAAGTGGCCAACATAAATCGCTGGAAATAAATTTCAATTTCTGGGTTAACCGCTAGGGGGCGTAACCTGTGAAGAATACTTTAAAAACCAGTTTTTTGGGAAATATGCCCAATTATACCACGTATAGTAAACTAGAAAGTATACCAAGGTAAGTAACTAGTCCGTTTGAAGAGGTTTACTCTCCGGAAGCTGGAACTCACTTAAGGCATGGGTATATGTTACCTAAAGTAAAATTTAATTAAATATCAAACATCAAATATTAATAACAACAATATGTACAATCTTTGTTAACCCTATGTATTTTAAAGGGTTTTTTACCCTAATATTTTGGTGGCTTAGGCATGTTAACCTTTAAATATACCCATTTACAAAGATTTAACCTCTTTTTTTATTTTGGCTTTACAATGTTATGGTTTGGCGCTCCTCAATTTAAGTTAATAAATAAATATCTCCAACTAAGGAAATAAATTATCATCTACTATTATTTCTCATTGATATTATTCAACATTTTATAATAATATTCTGAATAATTCTGCCAATCATACTGTACATCCATTTCTTTATAAATCATTCATTAATTCAAATGTACCGTCTCATTACTAATCCCCGAAATTGATTCACAGGAAACTAATCATGGAACAGGCTTTTGAACAGATTCATGCAAATAATATTGATTCCAGTTTCAGGAGTTGCTACTTATATGTTTACGCCAACTGCCAACATTTCATCATCTGCCTGTGCAATATTGCAAGGAAACGTCATGAAATGCAGCTCCACGTCGAGTCGGCATGATTGAAGCGAACGAGGCCCTAATAACAAGGTCACATGTAATGATAGAGATGGAAGAATAATACGATTCGTTGTGTTGTTTGTTCGATTGGAATAAATAGTTGTATTATTAAAATCACAGAATTCAGCAGCTATTAAATTATGTCAATCCACTCCTTTTGACGTCTTAAGATTGCGTAACTAATTAATATTTTATTAATTATTTGTTTAATGTTTTTAATTAATGCAGGTATGCTCTAAAAATACTTTACCGGTCATTCGACTGCTCGTATATGTTACTCGAACTCTTGAAAAATTATATAGTTCCAATTAGGTATAAAGTGGCTTTATTATTTAATATATATATCAGGAGTCTTTTCTAACCGACACGACGAATCCTCAAGCTGAGGGATTAGTCTTAACAGATCGCAGCCTGGAAACTGCTCTACCAAGTACAATATGCTGCCAGATACGTAACTTTTCTACTGAAAGTGAAGTGGTTATTATATAAAAGTTTATGCTCCAACTGCGGACAAACCAGAGAGCGATATTGAAACTTTCTACGAAGACCTAGACAACATTTTAAAATCCATTAAAACGCAAGATGTAACAATTATAATGGGAGACTTTAACGCAAAGGTTGGGAAAGAAAAAGTATAAGAATGTAGAGGAGGATATGGCAACAGAAGCTAGAGGGGTGACAGGCTTATTGAGTTTTGCCAAAACAATAATTTTTTTATAGCTAATTACTTACTTACTTACTTACTCCGTGGCGTTACAACCCTTCGTGGGTTTTAGCCGACTCGACAACATGCCTCCACTGTTTTCTGTCTTGAGCAACCTCCATCCAATTTTCCACGCCCATAGTGCTTAGGTCTCCTGCTATATTATCTCGCCACCGGAGACGAGGGCGTCCGCGTGGTCTCCTTCCAGTTGGGACTTCCTCCCACACCAGTCTTACTGTTCGTTCGTCAGAATGTCTTCTGGGGTGTCCTGCCCATTGGAGTCTTCTGGACTTTATTTCTTTTATGATGTTGGCGTCTGGGTAGAGCTCTTTATTGGTTCTTATCCTATATTGTCCTGATGCTTCATCAAGCACCGAACCAAAGATCTTCCTTAGGATTTTTCTTTCCCAAACATGTAGTCTCTCTTTATTTGCCTTTGTTATCGTCCACGTTTCGCTTCCATACATCACAACGGGTCGTATGATTGTTTTATAGACCTGTAGCTTCGTACGTCGTGTTAGTTGTTTTGATTTTATAAGGTTTTGGAGGGCAAAAATACATCTGTTGCCGGCCTGAATCCTGTTGTTTATTCCTTGTGATCCGTTACTGTCTTCAGTTATTGTTGTTCCAAGATACTTGAATTCTCTAACGCGCTCAAAGTTAAAGTCATCGATGGTAATGTTCTGACCGATTATGTCTCTGCTTTGGTTATTGCGGCTCATATACATATATTTCGTCTTGTTTTCGTTGATTTGGAGCCCCATCTTCTCTGCTTCCTTGTCAAACCTTACGAAAGTCTCCTTCATCCTTATTCGCGTGTTTCCTATTAGATCTATATCGTCTGCAAATGCCAGTAGTAAGTTTGGTCCTTCTCGATGAAATACTGTATTCGGTTTTTCGATTCTTGCACTTCTGATTATGTGCTCCAGAGCTAAGTTGAAGAGTTGTGGTGAAAGTGCATCTCCCTGTTTTAGTCCATTGTTTATTTCAAATGTCTCCGAGTATTGTTGTCCAACTCTCACCTTACATCGTAACCGTTCCATACACATCCGTATCAACCGGACTAGTTTTTTTGGTAAGTCAAGTTCCTGCATCGCTGTCCACAGTCTGTCCCTACATACTCTATCAAATGCTTGTTTAAAATCTATGAACATCTGATGAAGCTCACGATCAAACTCCCAGCATTTTTCCATTATCTGTTTTATTGTGAATATCTGGTCAATTGTAGAGCGGCCCGGTCTAAATCCGCATTGATAATCTCCAACGATTTCTTCTGTTTATGTTTTGGTTCTTTCTAGCAGGATGTTTGCAAGGATTTTGTAGGTGATGTTTAGGAGTGTTATTCCCTGTAGTTAATACATTGCTTTTTGTTTTCTTTTTGTGTATTGGTACAATAACCCCTTCTTTCCATTCATCTGGCATTGTTTTTTCTTGCCAAATGTCTTGAATTAGCTTGTATATCGAACTGTAGAACGCTTCTCCTCCATGTTTTAAGCACTCTGCGGGTATACCATCGCTACCTGGTGTCTTATTATTTTTGAGTTTTTTAATTGCCTGTATTACTTCTTCGTATGTCGGGTATTGGTCTTCTATTTCAGCTGTATGTACCTCTATGTTTGATGTACTTCTGCTAGATTGGTCATTCAATAGTTGATAGAAGTATTCCTTCCAGGTTTTTAAGATTTCCTTGTCATCAGTGATAAGCTGTCCACTGTCGTTTTGAAAAAAGTTTCCTGTTCTTGCTTGGTACCCGGTCTTGATATCTGAAACTCCTTTAATGAAATGCCTCGCTTGTTTGTTCTTTCTTTTTTCTTCTATATCTCTGAATATTTGTTCCTGATACTCTCTCTTCTTCCTTTTCATTAGTTTTCTTGTCTCTGTTCTTCTTTGTCTATACATTTTATTATTGTTGTGCGAGGGGTTTTGTAGCATGTTCCTTCTAGCCATATTTCTTGCTAATATGGAGTTCAGGCAATCATCATCGAACCATTTTTTTGTTGTTTTCTTTTTGTGTCTTAGTATTTCATCTGATACGCTCGTCAGAGCTACTTTGATATTTTTCCAAGCTGAGTCTATGTTGTTATAGTCTTCTGTCTGTGCTAGAGCGATTTTTATAGCTTTTTGAAATTTCTGTTCTGTCTCCTTATTACGTAGAACTTCGGTATTCCATAATTGTGTTGGTGTATTCTTGTGTGTTTTTTTGGACGCTATTCTTGTCCTTATCTTCGCTTTTACAAGAAAATGATCCGTGTCTCTATCAGCTCCTCTTAGGCTTCTTACGTCTAGACAGTTACTACCCCTCCTGGCATCTACTAGAATATGATCAATCTGATTTCTTGTGACGCCGTCGTTGGAGACCCATGTTTGTTTGTGTATATTCTTGTATTCAAACATTGTCGATTTTATTAGTAGATTGTGGGATGCTGCAAAGTCTATTAGCCTTGTTCCATTATCGTTGCTGACATCGTGAAGACTATGGTTACCTATTGTTGGTTTGTACGCTGCTTCCTTCCCAATCTTTGCATTGAAATCTCCTAAGATAATATGCTAGTCCTGTTTAGGTAAATTATTTATCTGTTCCTCTAGTTTCTCGTAGAAGTTATCTTTTACATGCTCTTCCTTTTCCTCTGTCGGTGCATGGGCAGCAACTAGGGAATAGTTATGTAGTTGTCCTTTGATTCTGATATAACAAAGTCTTTCATTAACGGGTTTGAAAGTTAAAACTGACCCCGCAAGACTTTCCCTGACTATAAAACCAGTTCCGAATTGATGTTCTCGTTCGCTTCCGCTGAAAAATACTACTGACCAGGTTCCTATATTCATTGTCCTTTGTCGTAGCTTTTGTCGTCTTAAAAGATCCGTCCTTATCCGAGGCATGTGCTTCGTTTTCATAACTATGTTTTTTTTTACAAGAAGGAATAGTTAGTCCCTTGCTTAACCCTCCTCCTTTCTCATCCTGGACTTGCGACCAGGCAACGGCGGAGTTTATAGCTAATACATTGTTCAAAATGTCAAAGAGAAGACTATATACCTAGAAGTTACCAGCAGATCAAAAAGAGAAAATTGTAAGAAACACAATAGACTATGTGTTAGTTAGTCAAAGATACAGGAACGCACTTATATTCGCAAAACCTATCTAATTGCCGACATAGGATGAGATCACAACCCAGTAGTGACCAAAATTAGGCTCAAAATGAAAATAATAAAACGAAGAACAACAAATGCAAAATTTAATACAAGTAAATTAAGGAACCCAGTCATAAGGCAACGCCTGGGAGATGAAATCAACAACGGATTAATGAATGTTAAAGAACAAATTCTGTAAAATACTGAGACAGATAAAAAATGGTTAACTAATAAAGACAGAAATAGGTACAACTCAAAAAGAAATTATAATACCAACTAGATATAAAAAGAAGCAATGGATGAGAGAAGAAATTTTAGATTTAATGAAAGAATGACGTCAATATAAAAACAAAGATAATGAGATTACAAAAAAGTGGATAAACAAATAAAATACATAATAAAGAAAACGAAAGATCAATGATTAAAAGACCAATGCGTAGAAATAGAAGAATACCAGAAAAGACATTATAGTTTTAACACACAAAAAAAATTATAGAATATAGTCCTCTATAGAAGTCCTTTATAGAAATTACAGTCTTTTGAAATGTGGTGTTACAGGAGGATGCTTGAAAAGAGAAGAAGAAAGTTACAATATCTGGGACACGTTGAGGGGACAGCTTTATGAACTGCTAAGGCTGATAATACAGGGAAGGATAAGAGGAGGAAGGAGTATAGGAAGAAAAGGAGTGTCATGGTTGGGTCAGAATTTAAGGGACTGGTTTAAATCACTCTCTGTGGTAATTTTTTTGATCATCATCATCACTGGCTCGACAACCCTTTTTGGGTCCTGGCCTGTTCAAGGATTCTTCTCCATTCTGACCTGTTTCGTGCTTTTTTTTCCAGTTTTTAATTTTTAATGTTGTTATATCATTTTCTATTTGTTCTACGTATCTCAGCTTCGGTCTTCCTCTTGTTCTTTTTCCTACTGGCACTTGTTTGAATATTTTGTTTGGTATTTCGGCTTTTTCCATTCTTTCCACATGTCCAATCCAACGTAGCCTTCCTTTTTTAATGAATGTTATGATATCCGGATCCTGGTATATGTTGTATAGTTCAATGTTATACCTTCTCCGCCAGATCCCGTTTTCTTTTGTGCCCTTTTATATGTGTCGCAAGATTTTTCTTTTAAAGATGGCTAATAACTTTTCCTTCCTTTTAGAGATTGTCCAGGTTTCTGAACGTATGTGAGTACCGGTCTTATTAAGGTTTTGTATATTTGGCATTTTGTTTTTCTGGAGACGTTATCTTATCTTAGTTGCCTAATTAAGCCATGGTAACATTTATTGGCAATAAATATTCTCCTCTTCACTTCCTCTGCAACGTTGTTATTAGACGTAACTAGGGATCCTAAGTATGTAAAGTTTTTTACCGCCTCAATGTTGTATTCTCCTATTGTTAAATTTGGCAGCTGCCTTATTTGTGCGTTTTTATTTGCAGGCATATATTTTGTTTTTGTTTGATTGATTTTAAGACCACTATTTTTTGCAGCTCGTTCTATTTGAGTGCCTCTATCATTTCTCTTCTTGATCTTGCGATTATGTCAACATCATCTGCAAATGCTAGTACCTGCACGCTTTTATTAATTATTGTTTCTCGGGTATTAACTGTTGTGTCTCTTATTATTTTTTTAAGTATGATGTTGAATAATATGCATGATAGAGCGTCTCCCTGGCGTAGTCCCTTCTTCACATCTATTGTTTCCGTTAATTCGTTTTGTATCCGGATTTTACTTTCTACTTTTAGTGTTTCTTTTATCAATTCTATTAGCTGTGTTGGTATATTAAATTCTTTCATTGCTTTTGTTAGGAATTCTCGGTTTATATTGTCATATGCGCTTTCGAAGTCTATGAAGAGATGATGTGTGTCGATGTTATATTCACTTGTTTTTTTAGGGATCTGTCGCAAAACAAATATCTGGTCTATTGTTGACTTCTGTCTACAGAAGCCACATTGGTATTTGCCAACTATTTTTTCAGCGTATGGTCTAAGTCTTTCATACATTACGTTGGACATTATTTTGTATGCCGCATTCAACAGAATGATTCCACGGTAGTTTTCACATTCTAACTGGTTTTCTTTTTTATGTAGTGGTACAATAATGCCGGTATTCCACTCCTTTGGTAGCTGTTTATTCAACCATAACTTTCTTATCAGCTCATGTATGGCTTTAAGTAATGCGTCTCTTCCTTCTTTCAGTAGCTCCGATGATATTTGATCCGATCCCGGTGATTTATTGTTCTTTAATTTGTCCACTGCTGTTCTAATCTCTGCTATTGTTGGTGGACTCTTTTCTCTGTTGTCTGCTTGGTCTAATGGTATATCAGTTTTCATCTCCGTCTTATTCACCCCAAGCTTTTCCTTAAAATGTTCTGTCTATCTTCTAAGTATCTCTTGCTGTTCTGTCAATATATTACCCTCCTTATCTTTACACATTGTTGTTCTCGGTTTGAACTCTTTTCTGCTTTTGTTGAGTTTCTGGTAAAATTTTCTTGTCTCTGTTGGTTTACTTAGTTCTTATAGTTCTTGAAGTTCTTTGTTGATATAATTTCTCTTCTTTCTTTGGTGAATTTTCTTTTCTTCTTTACGTAGTTGTTTATATTCTTTCTCTGCTTGTCGGGTTCTGTACCTCTGTTGCATCTGTAGATATCCTCTGTTTTTTCTTTCTGTTATAGTTTGACATTCTTCGTCAAACCAGTGATTCGTTCTTGTTCTTCTTTCTTTACCTTCCATGCCCAACACGTCTTTAGCTGTTTCTTTTATGATTTCTCTGCACTCTTCCCACTCCTCATTTAGGTTTTCATGTTTTGGTCTGTTTTCTAGTTTGATGCTTATATTTTCTTTGTACTCTTTATTTTTGTTTGTTTCTTTAAGTCCTTTTATATTGTATCGTTCATGTTTAGAGCCTCTTTCCTTTTTAATGTTTGAAATTCTAGCCCTTATCCTACTTTCGACCAGGTACCAAATTTTTTTGATACCTCTGGCTAAAAACTCTGTAAGCTAAAGGGATCGATAGTAAGTGAATACAAAACATCAGGACCAAGACAACCTTTACTCTACGCAAGGTTTCTGTCCTCGCTAAACTGGCAATAGGACAGCTGCTATATTCTTTGACAGATGTACTGCCCCAGTTAAACTCCCCGCCTAGAAGTGTCATCGAACCGCTGCAGGTAAGTTGACAGTCGAAACAAGTCACATGAACCCTAGCCAGGTATCTAAAAGGCAAGCCTTATCGGAACGTGTCGGAACCACGAAACCAACGAAAGGCATAACGCAACGAAACGTCACTCAGTGCCCTAAACTCAAGAATACTATGATAGCCACCTCGTGAGCGAACGATGCACGCGTTTTGCCTTACCGACTAAGTAAAGAAACAATTATCGATCATAGTTTACTCCATTGTCTGATTCTTTTTATTCAGCAAAGTTGTTTACTTTTCATTAGAAGCTTGAGTACCGATTCTTAACTTAACTATATTGAAAGTATTTGTTTTCCTAAATTAGATTTTACATCATTTAATGCTGTATTATTTTATTTTCCAAATTGTTTTGTTATTTAACTATTTTATTTTCTTAATCAGTTTTTATATCGTTCTGTTGTTTTTTTAATTTATCTACCTACTAGTAATTTAACTTACCTATAACTTTAAATTGTTGTGAATTTGAGATAAACGTTGTATAATTTCTATCTTTACTTTTATACTTCTCTCCTTCTTCTCTTTCTCTTCTTATACACGCTTCCCCATCACCCATTTCTTTTCTTATCTACAATTCTCCATCACCTATTTCTCCCCTTGCCGTATTACTAGTCAAAAACAGCTGAAAAAGTAACACTGAGCATTGCAGAACATAAAATCACATTACAACAATTCTTTCGGTACTTGGAAGTGCTGATTGATGCAAGACTTAGCTTCCATCAGCAAATAGAGTACATAAATGCTACGGCGTCAGTAGTAAGAGCAACTTTGTCATGGTTAATGCCAAATGTGACCCAAAAAAAGGAAGAGGACGTTATTGTCGTCAGTAGTTACGTCAGTATTAACATTTAGGGATTATCGATTTGGGATGACAATTCCGGAATCCAAGAATCACGGAAGAAGGTTGTGCACATGTATATTGTCCCAAGACGAATTTAGAAGGAGAAAACGACAAAACAGCATTGATCGATGGCAATTACAGTGGAATTTTGCAACAATGAGCAAGCAGACGCAACGTCTTATAACACAGGTGAATGTTGGGCGAAACCGTAAACATGGCGCGGTCAACTACTATCTGACGCAGATGCTCTCATGACATGTCTGTTTTCAATTATACCTTTATTGCTTTAAACATGACGATTTTCCAGATTGCCCATCCTGCCTCGGGATCAGTAAAGATGCGGAACATGTGTTCTTCGCGTGCCCTCGTTTTAACTTCTGCGCAATACTCTAGAAGTAGTTATCACACAGAAAATTTGATCAAAGGCCATAGTAGAAGAACTTCTTTTATAGAAGGCAACTTTGAATGCAATCGGCACATTTTCGATGGTAGTCCTCTAGGATATTAGCTGCATTGAAAGAAGATGAGCCGAAAATAGAGACGCTAAGAAGAAGAGAAGTAGTGACTCGAACAACATAAAGGAAAAACAACAGCTAGATCATTCCTCCGTGAAGTAATACCTTGTACAAGACAGGTTTTATTAAGTATTGTATTGTAGTATACGAGTCCGACATACCAGGCAGTACATGTAGTTCTGATGATTTTTGTCATTTAACACTTTGCCTCGAGCGATGTGAGTATTTCAGTACAATTTTACAATTTTAAATAATATCTTTGTACAATTTTTCACATGCTAAAGCAATTTTAAATTTTGCGCATTATCAGTTCTATCATTCCTAACCTCAATTTTAAAATCATTATTTAAACCAACCCTTAGTAATAATTCCTCCTACCAACTTGTATCCCTACCCGCGAGAAGTACAAACATTCTTGGACAATGCAAACGAAAAATTTAACTCTCTGATTTTGGTTTTCCTAGGGAACATAATTTGTTTTTCGTTTTTTTCATTTTGGTTCCCGTAGAGAACATATGTGTTTTTTACCTCTCTTAATTTGGTTCTTGTAGAAAATATACGCTTTTTCTCTGCTCTTTTAATCCTTTTAGTCTACCATAGACAAAGACGTCTTTTCTTTTTGTGGCGGTGGGCTATCCTAACCGCTTTTTTCTCCTTTTAGACTAGTTAAAACGCAAAAGTGACGTATACACGTGAATCTCCTACAGACAAACACTACGAATCTGCTAAAAGATATGATTCTGATGTGAGTGTATGTTACAATGATATTGGTAAGCGTTTTTATAAACTTAATTTACCTACTGTCTGTATAACATTTAGTTACCTCTCTTAATTATTTTAAACGAATCCTATTGATTTTCGCATATGTACTGTTATGTTTCTTCTTTCCCAACCAAAGAAAAATAAATAAAAAGATCCATCGAAATAAAATTGTAAGATATCAGTATAAACAAATTGTATATAGTAATTTAAGATAAGATTTAGTGTAGATAAGAATAGAAATTTGTTTGGCAAACGACCTTTTTCCGTTTCCAACAAAATTATCAAAAAATCTTTGTTTAGAATTAGAAGACATTTTACCTGTAAGTTAATCTTTTCATTATTTGTATAATCGAGTATTAAATGACCATATTCTAATCTTTTGAAATATGTATAAATTGTGTATTAACAAAACCAATTTTAAAGTAAGCTATTTAGTTTTTTCTCTGAAACCGAAATTAGGCTTTTCCAAAATCATGGTAAACACAATTTGAGCTTATGATTGGACGGTCGTTTTTGAATGGGAATTTGTGAGCCGATCAGGAGAACCGGAGAAGTTAGTTATAAATTGGTCATCGAAGGAAACAGTCGTTTGTCTCAAGATAGGATGTGGTTCGTGTGTTGGATACCGGCATTGTGAAAAGAATTAAATAGTTTTGCAGAAGGATATAACAAGCAGAGTAAAAGAGGTCCTTGTATCTACCGTGGGTATTTTGTGAATATATGTGAAAGTAGTTTTATGGCATCCAGTTGACAAAAGGAAGTCGTTGTGTCATTAATAAGTAGCTAAGTATTTGGAGAAGTGAATTAGGTGTTTTTGGTTAGTGCAGGAGGTTTGCAGAGCCAAAAAGGAGAGATCACATCGTTGAGGAGGCTGGACTTTTCTGGGTATGTTCCAACATACAACTCAATAAGAAAATAAGCTGTAAGTGTTTTGTACAATTGAATTTTATATCTGTGAAGGATCTGTTTGACATCATGGTCATTAGCATTTAAATTTAAGAACTGAGGTTTTGTTAGGCTAATCAAAAGTTTAAAGTTTTGTTGTTTCTTGTTTAAAGTAAAGAAAAATTTAGGTAAAATTAGTTTTCACTTAATCTAAATGTATGTAGATTTAAAATCTTATTATTATAAAAATTTGATTTATTTTCTTGTATGCTGATTGATAAGATAACGGCAGAATTTGATAATTGTTTTATTCGTTTATATAAAATAAAGAAACGTATTTTTTTTGTAATATAATTTTTTTTTGCGAATAATAATTGCAAACAGGTGTTATTATGGTCTATCAAAGTACTTAGCTAACAAACGTCTGTCTCAAAAAACTCGTATAAGGCTGTATAAAACACTGATAGTCCCCGTTCTTACATACGGATCAGAGGCATGGACGCTAACGAAATCAGATGAATCCGCTCTATCCATGTTTGAAAGAAAGGTACTACGCAATATATTTGGAGCGGTCTGTGAGAACGGAATATGGAGCCGTAGATATAACTTCTAACTGCAGAATATCTACAAGCATACGTTTGGTGGTAAAGATATTACCACTATAATTAAGCGAAACCGCCTGCAGTGGGCAGGACATGTAGCCCGGGCCCCTGAATCGAACATGATAAAAAAGATTCTAACAGCGCAACCTGTGGGAATGAGACGACGGGGTAGACCAAAGCTGAGGTGGATGGATGGGGTAACACAAGATGCAGAGAAGATCGGATTCAGCAACTGGAAAATTCAAGCATGGACAGAACAGAATGGCGTAGAAAGCTTGAGAAGGTCGAGGCCCTCTTAGGGCTGTAGCGCCAAGATGATGATGATGATAATATTTTTTTTTATTATTATCTTTCTTCTCCGTCCCGGTAAAGGACAACTAGAAAATCTTTGAATCCATCGAACACAGGTAATATAAGGAGTTTATTTTACATTTGATAACAATTAAGTTGTATTAATTTTATTGGCTCAATAAACTAAGATTAAAGTCAAAAATAACAATCATAACAGTACATGCATCAATTATGCAGTATTTTCTGTCAGCATCACGTTTAAGAAGATCTTGAAGCTCATTACAAATTCCAATACTACGAAATTGCTGTTTTAATTGCCTATATTGGTGGGCCCAGGTGAGGATTCCCATTCTAAAAACTGTCTCACTGTGCTATAGATAAGTTCAGTGTTCAGTTCACATAAGAATATGTAAATATTCGCGGAATTGTCCTTAATTTATAAAAGATTAATCACAAATAGACGTTATTAATTTCCCTAAGTGCCTTGTAAATTAATTAAGTTTATTCATTATTTGTTTGAAAAAATAATTTTCTGCAGGTAAACCGACTTAAGTTACTTTTAAACTTTTGGTAGAATTGAATCGAGCGCTTTTCGCCGGACATTCTACTTCTAATTTCTCTACAACTACATTTTCAGCAATCTCGTTCCGGTTAATCGTAATCACTCAAAAGAAAATCATTATTTTCTCCGGTTCATCGAGCAGAAAAACTCAATACAATGCCACCAAAAATCTTCTCCTCAGAAACCATCCCGTCTCTGTTCCTCTCGATGCTTTTGTAACATACGCGGGTCGCTATCCTCGTCCAATTCATTTCGAAACTAAACTGATTTAATGGATTACTCCAGATGTTTATTGTTGGACAAGGCTACTACCTTCGGGAACTTACAAAAGATTTGAAACGGTTCGATCGAAACTATTTTTAATACTATTCCAGAAAAGGATTAGTTTTTCTTTTTTTCATTTATGTAACTTTATATTTCATCCAGTTGGGGATCTTTCGTGACCAAGTACACAATTTAATTAATTTACTTGGTTGAAAAAGAACGATAAAAAGTTTTAAAGTGGTTTTTATAAATATCCATAGATATTTACAGTAGTGTCTTCTTAGTGTTAAATTACGTATATGTCTGTCAATTGTAGTAAAATAAACTCTTTTTCTTCTTCTCTTGGAACTACAACTCTTTGTAAGTGTTAACTGTTGTAAGTGTTAACTTTCCATATTTTCCTACGACTTTGTCATTTGTTTTTGTTTGTCAATTGCTTTGCGGCTATTTATATTTTCAATAAGTTCCGATAAAGTTTTGTAGAATATTTGTTTAGCTGCTTTTGATGCATTTTCTGACATCCAGTGATCATATATTCCAATGATCTCCAGGTCGTGCCCTTTCCACGTAATAGATACTCTAATAATTCTCTCATTGATCTGCTCCTAGCTTGTCAGGTTTCCTTTTAAGTCTTTTTTTATCAATATTGATACTCCTGCTTGTGCTCTTTTGTCTTTTCCTTCTTCTTCTCGTGCCACTCCTAGCGGAGATTGGAAATCAAACTACACCCGAACCATTCACGTAGATTACGAAGCCACGATATTTTTCTTCTTCCCACACTTCTTTTGCCCTTAATTTTGCCCTGCATGATGTTTCTTAAAAGTTCGTACTTTTCACCTCTCACAATGTGCCTCAAGTATTCCATCTTTCTAGTTTTTATCTTATTTAGAATTTCGCATCTTTTGTCTAAAGTTTGGAGTACTTGCGTGTTAGTGACGCAGTCCATCCATGATATTCTAAGAATGCGCCTATAGCACCACATCTCGAAAGCTTCGATGTTTTTTATGGTCAACTGTTTTAGTGTCCAAGCCTCAACTCCATATAACAGGGTAGAAAAGACATAACACCGCAGCATTCGTATTCGTAACTTATATTGATATCACGATTGCAAAAGAGTTTGCGCATTCTATTAAAGACTGATCTAGCGATTTCTATTCTTCATCCAATCTCTTTTGTTTGATCAGTATCGTCTGTGATCCAAGCACCTAGATATTTATAACAGGGCACACGCTCAATCGTTGTATTGTCTATTACAAGATTAGCTCTGATGTTCTTTGATTTCGTGATTACCATAAATTTAGTTTTTTTCAAATTAATTTTTAAGCCGTTACTGTTACTGTATATAATGAGACTTTGATCGAGATGTTGTAGTTCTACTAGCGTTCCTGTTAGGAGAACTGTATCGTCAGCATACCTTATATTGTTGATCGTCTCACCATTTATTATCAGACCAAGATCTTTTTCCTCGAGTGCTTGTTCACAGATAGCTTCACTATACAGATTAAATAAAAGTGGCGATATGATACATCCCTGCCGGACTCCTCGACGGATATGAATTTCTTCTGTTAGTCTGCCCTCACCTCACCTTGACATTTGCTGTTTGATTCCAATATAGATTACATATAATTCGAATATCTCGGCTGTCTATATTTTTCTTTATTAAAACGTCTTGGTGGTTCATGTTTTACTTTGTCAAAGGCCTTTTCGAAATCAATAAAGCAGGCGTAAATTTCTTGGTTCATGTCTAAGCATCTCTGTGAGAGAACGTTCATTGCAAACAGAGCCTCCCTTGTACCCAGCCCTTTTCTGAATCCCATCTGAGTGTTACTGATGTCTACGTCTCATTTCCTATAGATCCTATTATGGATTATTTTTAAAAACAGTTTTAGAGCAGGACTCATCAAAGCTATCGTACGATATTCGTTGCATTCCTTTATATTTGCCTTTTTTGGCAGTAGTATAAAGGTCGAACGGAGCCATTCCCTAGGTATTATTCCAGTTCTATATATTGTGTTAAATAGATCTAGGAGTATTTTAATAGATTCATCGTCCATAAGTTTGAGCAGTTCTACGGTAATTTCATCAGGACCGGGGGCCTTACCACTTTTTGCTTGTTTGATTGCATATTCTATTTCTTCTCTGATTATATCAGGCCCTGTATCATCTGTATATTCGTTTGAGATTTCTTGTCTATCTTTGTCATCAAACAGTTGTGATATGTATTCTGTCCATCGGTTCATTTTTTGTTGTAAATCTGTTATAATTATACCATCTGCATCTTTGATCTGTCCTGCCTGTGTTGTTCTTCTCCTTTCTGTCATTTATTTAATCTTTTTGTGTACACTAAAAAATCATATTTTCGCTCCAATTGTTCCAACTCCTAGCATTGCTCACTTAGTCATATTTCTCTAGCTTCTCAAATTTTTTTTTTATCAGTTTATCTGTTTCTTTGTATTTTATCGGATTATTTGTTTTGTGTACCCTTCTTTCACGCATGAACTGTAGTATTTCCTCATTTATCCATTCTTTATGTTTTCTTTCTTTCGGTGTTAAATTTTCTCTCCCTGCCAACATTACGGCATGTTTAATATTCTCCCATTTTTGGTCCATGTTATCAGTATTTCTATTTAGTTTCTCTATATTTTGTAAATTTTCTTTGATGTTCACTATTGTTTTCTCTTTTATATATTGTTCATTTAGTCTTCTCACGTCAATTTGCTTCTGTATGTGTTTTTTAATGATCTTTAGTTTAATTCTTAATGTGACTACTACAGGATTGTGATCCGAGCCTATATCTGCTCCTGGGTAGGTTTTAGCTGAGAGTATAGAGTTGCGGAATCTTTGACTAACAAGGACAAAGTGGTTTCTGAATACTCTACCTTTGGTAGAGTACTGGTGTACTCTACTCTACTGGAGTTGGTGTCTTTTTCTACTCCACTATAAATATGTATAAAACCTCCTATGGCTTTACTACCTTGGCCTTTTTTCTTTGTTTCGGTAAGAACCGTGATATTTGATTTTATGTTCTTTACTTTTGCCATGACTTCGTCTGACTTGGTTTTCCATTCTTGGATATTCCATGTATTTATATTCAAAGTCCTTGTTCGTTTGCTACGTCGTCTTCGTTTTTTCCGTCCGTATTCCGAGGGTGGATTTTAGAATTTTTTGCAGTAAGTTTTCTCACGGGTGAAGAGGAGCAGGCCCTACGTCTCAACCCCCTACCAGGAGGACCAGGATTTTCTGTTAAGGTTTACTCCCTTAGTCGAGAGAAGAGTAGTAGAGTGTAGTAGACAGGATTATAGTGACTTGTCTGCCCTCGGATTACCCTAATAGCCACTCGAGGTCGTAAAAACAAGAGTTAGCCAAGAAAGGCCGATAGGAAAGATTAAAGACATTTCACTCAAGACACGCTGAAAAAGAGCAAAATGTGAAGGCCCCTCTGATCCGCCAGGTGCGTTTCATAAGCGTATGAGTATTGGTACACTTTGTATTTCCGCTCATACCTCGGGGTGTCGACTACAAACTGTATGGCTCGTTCAGCATGCCATAGCATGGAGGATAGGGTGCATGTTATTTTTACAATGTAGTCGCCTACATTTCACGGCGTGACAAATAAACAATCTTTTAAAAACATAAAAATATAAGGGTTCTTCTTCTACTTCTTCGTCTAGCCATTCACGTCCACATCTGAACATAAGCCTCTTCAAGTCTTCCTTTCCATTGTTTTTTATTGTACGCTACTTGTAGCCAATTTTTCCCGGCAGTCCTTTTCAGATCATCTGTCCATCTCATAGGAGGTCTGCCTCTGGGTCTTTTGTGTTGGTATGGTCTCCAGGTTAAAATTGATCTGTGCCAAAAATATAAGGGTGTTAAATTAAAAATAAGGATTATGAACTATGCCAGACTTGCGTGGATCACCCTGTACATTTAAAATTATGTTTAAAAAGCGCACATTTAAATTTAAAAGTTGACGTGTCCCAGTGTTTTTTATTATTTGCTATAATATGGACATAAACAATTTTATTCTATAATTGATTTCCACACTGTATATCATTTTGAATAAAGAGACATGAATGAGAAATATAAATGACGACCTATTAGTACTCGCATTTAACACATAAAGGACAATTTACTGGAAAAAAATTCCCTGTCATTGTCTACTAAAATATCTCGATCGATTGGAGTATCGTTGATTTATAGAGTACAAAAACCATTAGCAGCGTTTTTGTGTCGAACCAGCCCACCTGTCTTTAAGATGATGAATTATTTTATTAACAGTTACTAATTACCATCTGTAATTGATTTTTCATTATTAAAAGCCACATATTTTAATTTGTTTAAAAGAAAGTATAGATGTTGAAAAAGAGAGGAAGAGAAACAATCATTTAGTTATTAGATTGATAATTTTTCGACTGTTCTAACAACCATTCAAATTTCGTCATTTTGTGTCATGTGGAACAATTTCACCCAAGCATGTCAACATTAGACTGATAATTGCATTCAGTGCAATTTTCAATCCCTATGACAACACGATCGAGTTTGACAACTTCATCCAAATAAATTTCAAAATGTCACGTTTCGGCAATGAGAATGTTCAAAGTATAAATGTTAGTAGATCTTCTATAGTAGAGAACAGCAACGAATCTAATGTTAACTTAAATTTTAATGATTGTACTTTCACTAACTGTACTTTTAATAAATAAATGTTTCGTTATGTTGAGTTATGATTTTTTTTTTCGAAAAATTATCCGCCGAATATCCCTCGGACATTGATGAATGCCTCATAATTTCATGACAAATTTCTCAAGCTCGTTGCTTGGTAACAGCACTCAGCCTTCGGCTTCGTGCTGTTACCAAGGAACGAGCTTTCGATTGTCATGAAATTATCTCGTCTGTTATCAATGTCCTAGGGATATTACTACTGATAATAAAATGAATTCGAGGTTGTGAGCTCATACTTATATCTGGGATCATTAATCACAAACACAGGGTCATTACAAGAAGAGATTAAACGTAGATGTGATTTAGCAAAAGTTGCCACAGCAAAAATGACCAAAATTTGGAAGGAATGTCAAATTTCAAGAGCGATAAAGATGAGGTTGGGCTTGATATTCCCACTACTGACCTACGGATGTGAATCTTGGACTCTGACACAATCGTAGAGAAGAAAGATAGACGCCACTGAAATGTTCTGTTGAAGACGAATGTTACGAATTCCTTGGACCGACCGTAGAACAAATAATTCAATTTTAAGAGAGCTAAAAGTTAGCCAACGACTCTCTAGTAAAGTCCATCTCCAACAATTAAAATATTTTGGGCATGTTATGAGAACAAACACAGAAAACATGGAAAGAATCATAATACAAGGAAAGGTAGAAGGCCGAAGATCACGAGGAAGATCCCCAACAAGATGGATAGATCAAACTACAGGAATATGCCAAAAACCTATGCATGAATTAAAAGAAATGACCAGAGACAGAGATCTCTGGAGACGGACAATACACGACATCACGTCGACCACTACACTCCCCCTGGGGGTTCAGGATTGAAGAGAGAGAATAAAATGCATTTTTTACTATTACATATCCATCTGTATACAAGTCTAGGAGATACATTATGTTGATTTAGTTACATATGTTCATGATTATCAACATAAATGATTTTGAACGATACTAAATTTAATTTGAAGAATTAGTATTTCTTGGGTTTAGGTTCAATAAGTAATAATAAATTTGGAACTAGATTTTATTATTCCGTTTAATAAATTTTACAACTGCTCCTTGATGTGTCTTGTACTTTTTAAAATCTTACCTGCAAAAGCTTTTTTTTTTAGATAATCGCATTGACCAAATGATCATTAGCGACAAATTAATACATTAAAAAAGATTATTAAAATTTGTGGTACTTTCAATGTCTTTCAAGAGATTTAGAATACTGTTTTATTGTTGAAACTACTATCTGCACCTAGGGCTTCCAGAAGTGTTGCTTGTATCTTATCATTACTTCCTTGATTTATTGCAATAAATCAGTGTTTTGTTTGTCTTCATTGGAGAACCATCTCTAAATGAAGCCAAATGTACGTTTAAAGTTTTTGTAAATCTTCGTTTCTGCGATTATTATTTTTTGCATGTTCCTGTTTAAAATTTTTTTTTAAGTTAGTTCTAAATGTATGAGTAAACTTAAGTACATATAAAATAACATCTTTAATACTACATATTGAGTTAGAACTGATGAAGCTTTAGAAGTATAAAGCGAAACGTCTTCTATAAACTTATGAAGTAGTTGACTTCTGTTTTTTATCTTGCCAACCTGAATGACCGAATAAACCTCTGAATTCACTAGTTGAATACTTTATTAATATAAATTGACGGTCGTAGCTTTTACAATATATATATATATATATATATATATATATATATCAAAACGCCACTATGAGACTTCAGCCAGACAGAGATTTGCAAACCCCATTAATTAGAATTTGTAGAGGTGTGAGACAAGGGGATACAATCTCACCCAAATTAGTTACTCTGGCGTTGGAAGAAATTTTTAAATCTATAGGCTGGGACAATAAAGGGATTTGTAGCGTATGAACGGGAAATATTTAAATCATCTAAGATTCGCCGATGATGTACTCCTGATAGCAACAACTATGGAACAACTATGAATGATGATTTCAGAACTAGAAAAAACATCTCTTGAGAAAATACTAAAAATGAATCTAAAGAAAACTAAAATAATGACTAATACAGAAGACAGATCAGTAATTACCATACGTGGAACAAACATAGAACACCTCCAAGAATATATTTACTTAGAACAAGCTATCAGAGCAGACAAAAGTAACCAAACTAAAGTAATAACCGGAAGAATAAGAATGAGGTGGGCTGCATTCGGAAAACTCTCATATACTATCAAAAACCAAAAAATACTTTTAAAATTAAGAACGAAGGTATTTAATGTATGCGTCCTACCTGCATGGTGCCCAGACATGGACGTGGGACGTGTACCAAGAGCAACTTAGATAGAATAAAGAAAACTCAAAGAGATGTAAAACCGAAACATGCTGTTGAACATGCATTGAAATTAAAATGGAAATGGGCTGGGCTAACGAAAGATATCAGGATGGAAGATGGAATAAAGAAATTGGCCGCTGGAGACCATATACTGAAAAAAGGTCAAGAGGTCGACCGCAAATGAGATGGAAAGATGACATTGAGCAAGCGCAGGTCCAATGTGGAAAAGACAAACAGAAGACAGAGACAAATGGGAGAGGCCTATATTCAACACATGAATAGATTTTGGGCTAGATGGATTGAAATAGATAGATATATTGCTTCTAAAAACTTACACTTTATTAATCCACATATTTGTTTTATTCTCCGTCTGTCTATTTCATATTTTGTTTTTTATCTTCTTTCTTTTCTGTTTGTAGCATTCTCTATTTGTCTTCTCTCTTTATTGAATAGTTTTTTTTTCTTTTTGTTTCTTTTTCGAAAATTTTGTTTTTTTAGTTCTTCTGTGTATTTTGGCTTATTTTAGTTTCTTGCAGCTCTTGTATGTTTAAACTTTCTGCCCGTTATGCCAAGTTTCTCCTGTTTTCGTTCATTAATTTTTACGATATATGGTTTTTTGGATTGAGTACTTTTTATTTGTGCCGATATTCATTTTTTCCCAATATACTGACTACGTTTCTTTGTGGGATACAGAACCCTTTTGTTCTTCTTCATATTCTCCACACTGTTCATTATCATTTTTTGAATGATCTTCAGGATTAGAGTTTTCATCTTCATCTGCCACTTTTCATGCCTTTTTTGTGAATGGATGATAATTTTTTGCTTACAATTTAATATAATAGAAAATAACAAAAAAAATGTATAGACAATTTAACATTCGTTAACTCATATCATAAAATCATAAAAATAGAATCTAGAAATAACGAATTCGGCAAGACTAGTAACTATCAACCAGCTCGGCTTTGAAGTAGAAGAAGAAAAAGAAATTCTTATTATGTCCAAATATTGTACAAAAAATAATTTCATCCCATAGTATACTACTTATTAAATGAATTTTTAAGAATAGGTAAAATTTGTCGACCGTTTTAATTTTTACATAAGCATTTTAGATAAATTTTTAAATCCATAAGAAGAGTTTCTTAATCTGAATAAATTATTTCATTTAATTTGCTGACTAATTCTTCCATTATAAACATTACATCACTGCTGTTCACGTCCTTTTAAGCGTATAATGCACTTAGTAATTGGAGATATACGCTAGTTAACATTACAATAGACTTCCTATTTAACCACGGCGTCGTAATTAGACCAAGCACTTGTGGGCCATTTTTTATAGTTGCTTTTGAAATTTGTTTTATACCAGTCTTTTAACCTTGCAGGGTTTTTTTATTTTATTTGAAATTTAGACATGACAAATCATACTGGTGTAGATAGAAAACAATATTTCTTCCTTGAGCTTGAAAATCAATCTAGTTGAATGGAAATTATAAATACAGAAATAACTTTTCCATACGACAAAAGATTGTGAATTCTTCACTTTAGTGATTACCTACGTAGAATATTCTACACCTTCTAGCTAACTGAATCCAATATTTTCCCTTATAAATACCCAAATTGATTGTGGAGTTTCTATCAAATAATAGGAAAGCAATCGACCCAGATGAAATTCCAAACGAAATAATCAAACTACTCGACGATAATGGTAAACATTCTCTTCTAAGCCTCTTCAGTATACAAAACAGAACATACACCAACAGACTGGCTACTGTCAACATTTGTACTGATACCAAAAAAAAAAACAATACCAAACATTGTAGCGGTCATCGCACTATCAGTCTGATGAGTCGTGAACTGAAAATTTTCCTGCACTCGAGAATTTACAACAAAATAGACGTACAACAAGGTGAAACACAATTTGATTTCAGAAACAACCTTGGAACCAGAGAAACACTCTTCAGTTTGCAGGTCAGGGTTCAAAGATGTAGGGATATCGAACAATCGGTACATATGTATTTTATCGACTTCGAAAAGGCCTTTGACTGAGTAAACCATGACAAACTTATAGGTGTCTTGCAACAGATGGAAATTAGGAATTGATGACCGAGACATCCGCATTATCAAAAATTTGTATTGGCATCAATGAGCAAACATACGAATTGAACACAACACGACAAAAGCAGTGAAAATACGACTTGGAATGGAGCAAGAACGTATTCTATCGCCTCTACTTTTTAATATCTACTCCAAATTTATTTTTAAAGAAGGCTTAATTGAAGATACAGGTAATAAAATCAACGGAAATAATGTTAATAATCTCAAATATGCAGACTACACGGTACTTATTGCCTCTAATGAAGAACACCTGCAACGACTTATAAACAGGATAACCCAAGCATGTGATGTGTAAGGGCTAACACTTAATATTTCTAAGACAAAACTTATGGTTGCCAGCAAAACGGAGTTATAATCAACGAACATCAGAGCGTATGGAATAGAGTTAGAAGGAGTCCACAATATTACATATTTGCCTTCTATAGATTAAAGAAAATTCTAATTAATAAAGATATTACGTTAAACCTTAAAATCAGATTAATACGCTGCTACATATTCTCTACATTGCTGAGCTGAACCCCTACAGAGAAATTAATGAAAAAAATGTGTGTTGATCGAATAAGAAATGAAATAGTTTTATATCCAATGAAAAAGAGCACAGAAATAACAAAAAAATAAAAAATTCGAAAGTTACAATATTTCGGTCATGTAATGAGACATCCAGAGAGGTATAACCTCCTACACCTCATTATACAGGGTAAGATCTCCGGTAGGAGAGGCTCATGTCAAAGAAGAACGTCTTGGCTCCGAAATCTCCGACAATGGTATTAAGAGACCACCGCTAATTTATTTAGAGCCACTGTAAACAAAGGTAATATTGCCAGTATGATGCCAACGTTCGATAACCGGACAAGGTACTAAAGCAAGAAGAAGACATCAGAAAGTTATATAAGAAAACTCAGTTTGAAACAGTAAAACCTACATGAATCGAGCGACTCACTTTATTTATCTTTATTGTTCAAATAACAGAAATGAAAAGAAAAAATTAATGAAAATCTACTAATACTACTAATTACTAATAATTTACAATCTACTCATCAACAGTACATTAAGTAATTTGTAAATATAATGAACACTGGACAGCTGGACCGACACCAAAAATGTTCCTCGCCGGGACCCGGATTAAATCCCAATCAGAATACTGATCCAATCGACCAACAATAATATCCAACTCCAGGGATGCAAACTTCATACATGCGTCTACAACAACCTAACCCAATATCGGTAGATATGTCACAGTACCATCAAAATCAATTACAACCCTTTCCTAACAGTTCTGCTAATCAATTCAATCAATTCAACCCACAACCATCCCCACCTGCTAGAGCTAATACAAATCCAGCACTCTTATACATTCATTTAAATCAAATACAACCCCCTCAGCATACAGTCGATAACAAAAATTACTCTCCAGAGCAGTCATCGAGCGAAGAAGAAATGAAAAGTCATGGGAATATCCACAAAACTCCCTCGTGGCAAAAAGTAACCAAAATAAGAAAGAAATTACAAACAGATGGTAGATCCACACAAAGCAAAATACACCTCCTCTTCCCAAGTGCCTTCTCTATTGAGGTTGGCGATCTATATGGCAAATTTCTCTCTGTTCTGGGCTTAATGGATTAAGTCATTTCCTGTTGTGTGAGTCCAATCTCTGATGTTTCGGAGCCAGGATTTGTTCTTTCTTCCTATACCCCTTTTACCCTCGATTTTGCCTTCTAATATTACCTGGAGCTGCTCAAATTCCTTATGGCGCATTATGTGTCCTAGATATGACGTCTTTCTAATTTTGATTGTATTAACCAGATGAGGTCGTGTGTTCATTATTTCCAGTACCTCTTCCTTTGTAGTTTTGATGGTCCAGCTTATTCTTAGCATTCGGCGGTACATCCACATTCGAATGAAATCAGTTTGTTGACGTCATACTGTTTTAATGTCCAGGTCTCACAGCCATATAGTAGTAGAGACCACACATAACACTTTAGTGTTCTTAACCTTATTGTGATTGATAGCTTGGGTTACAGAGCATTTTACTCATGTTCCTGAAGCCAGATCTTGCTATTTCAATACGTCTTTTAATTTCTTTTGAGTGGTCTAGCTGACTGTTTAGCTCTCTGCCCAGGTATATGAAGCTTTGAGAGCTCTGAAGGGTGATAACATTGATTTGTATGTTGGGTGTAATTTGTTCATGGGGGTTCTTGTGGAATACCATGATTTTGGTTTTGGAAAGATTAATATCCAAACCTAGTCTGTGACTTTCTTCTGATAGTATGTTCGCAAAATACACACACACCACAACAAATAACAGATTCTAAGTGCTACGACAACAAGAGACCGATGGAAACCAAACTGCGAACAGCAACACTGATAACTAAATAATAACTAAATCAAAAAATCAATGGCCACCTCCAATCTATATATAAGGAGTGTCCGACTATATGGCAATGATAAACTCACTGACAGGGATCATCCCCGCTAAAACTTATTATACAAAAATACTTCCAGATAGTGTAGTAAAAATAAACGCCTTAAGGCCAGAAATATATAGAAAACCGGTAAGCTATATGAAAGAAAAGAAAATTGTATTCCACAGCTAACCACTTCAACCGGATACAGCATATAGAATTTTGTCAGAGGATTCCATCACACAATTGATACAGTTGATATAAAAACTTGCGAATAAAGGCCACCATGTTAGAAACATATTCAATGTTTAACATAGACTAACAAAAAAACCTCTTCCACTATTCTTTATCGATCTTGAACCCAACACAAATCATAAAAAATCGTACGAAAGAGAATTTCTATTAAACTTTAAAATTAACGTAGAGGCTCCAAGACAAAGGAACAGTATAATCCAATGCACCAGATGCCAGGCTTATGGACACTTCAAATCATATTGCTTAAAAGCATATAATTGCGTAAAATGGCGGTTATCCTAAAATAACGGTCTGAAATGCTAACGGCTAACAAATATTATATATTTATTATTAGTTTTAGAGTCATTCAACTGATAGAACAGTTGTCAAAATTCTATTTTACACAACATATTTTACCCACCATCCCGACGGAACAGCCCATGCAGGATCAGCAATCATAGTCAGATCATCAAAGCACTTTAATCAGAATAGAAACCTTCTCGTGACCAATGCTTGTCGCAGCTATTTATTCACCTCCTAGACATAATATTCTAGTTGAAGGATACGACAGATACAACAATGAGTGTTGACGATATAACACTCATTCAAAAATAGAGCAAAGTTTTGATCTAAGTTTAGACCAAAGCGCCATAATAAAAAACATTAAACATAACTTCTTCCTAACTTGCCCTATCAAGTCCCCTTGACGTTGGCTATTAACATAGCGAAACTGTCTCTGTCTCGAGCTATTCTAAAGAGTTTCTCAGCTTTCCGTATTCCTGTCCATTCCCTGACATTCTTCAACTAGGAGGCCTGCTTTCTACCAATTTCTCTGCGTCCTTCGATTTTACCCATCATAATAAGTTGAAGAATATTATATCGGTCTCCCCTTACTACGTGTCCAAAATAGGCCATCTTTCTACATTTGATGTTATCAAGTAGTTCGCGAGCAGCATTTGCTCTTTCAAGGACTGCCACATTTATCAGCATAGCCGTCCATGGAATTTTGAGTATACGTCTGTGCAGCCACATTTCAAAGGCCTCTAGACAATTAATGGTGGATATTTTTAATGTCCATGCTTTGACACCGTATAAGAAAACTGACCAAATGTAGCATTTAACCATGCGCTTTCGAAGTTGAAGTTGCAAGTTATCATTACAGAGATTACAGACATTACCTCATTTTTAAAAATGTCGTGCGGGCTATCTCGATTCTACATTTTACAATTATACAATAAACATAACTATAATATACGATTAACAGAATATAGCGCTAGATCACCCAATGAAAGAACCTGATGAGCTGGTATTTATAGTACAAAAGCTAGCGGCTGTATTACAAGTCTCTAATTGTTGCTTTTAATATTCACTATATTTATATATTTTTTAAATTATCTATTATTAAATACAAAATAATATACAGCACATCCCATAAATTGCAATAATGATGGTGTGAATAACCTATAACGTTATTAAAGCAGTAACAAAACCGGTCATATACAGCTTCACTTTTTCTATTCCACAGCATCAGAGATCGCTAAATGAGATACTATTATTCGCATACTGGATAATTTGTTTAAAAATCAAGTTTGTAAATTATTCATTTAATGTGACACTCGATATTATGTATGCATACCTGTTTTGAACGACGTTATGATTTAGTTAATTGAGGTAGAATGCAAGTGCGAGCTATTTGGTACCGTTATCTATGTATGATCGTTAAAAGTGAGTTAAAAATGTCAAAAAAATCATAACGATTTTACGAAGACTTAACATTATTTTTTGATAAAAATGTAGCTTGAGTTAGAAATTATTAGTGATTACATAATAAGCGACCATTACAACTTACAACTAATACATCATAGCACAGGGAAACAAGCTTTTTTTCATGACACTCGTCCGGCTAGGGAACCAACAATTGTTTTGAGTAGTATGGACCTCTATAACAAGAACCTATTATTTTCTACTGTCAACTCCATCCAACGTAACTGTCCAGTTTACTGGGATGTATTTTTAGAACTGTTGCAATTAGTATTTGATACTAATTTTTTGGTCTTTGATGACAAATACTATCTTCAAATATTTGGCACACCTATGGGTCCTTCAATCTCTCCGATCCTAGTCAATTGTGTACTAGATGATTTAGTATCTAACCCTTTGGGTCTTTTAGATTTATAAATCCCTTTTATTAAGCGGTATCTTACCCCCAGACAAGATACAGGCCACCTTGTCTTTGTTCAATGAGTTTGATCCTCATTTACAGTTCACTGTTGAACTTGAGGACCCCATCAGAAATAGCATTCCCTTCTTAGACATGCATGTCATAAGAATGGGAGATAACACCTTAACCATAAGTTGCTATAGGAAACCGATGGCCTCTAATAAGTTTATCAACTACCATTCTTGTCATCCTTTCAAATATGAATTAAACCTAATTAAAGCTTTAAGCTGTAGGCTAAATAGACTAACTCATTCGGTTAATCGAAGGGAATCCCTTCAATTACTTAGAAATATTCTAGTTGAGAATTCCTATCTATCTTCTCTCATTAATAAATACCTTTATGTGCAAAGCTATGGTTCCTCTTTGAATGACATACCCAATGGTGGCCAATTTAGAATAATATCAAATAATTCCATTAATGACACTGTTCTGCCTAGTACTACACTTGGGACTCCCACCACCCATTTCTCATCTTTACCTTATTTACCTCAAGTTACTGAAAAACTTATTAAACTGTACAAACAGAATAGCGTACCTGTTAAAATTAAAGTTAAGAATGCTAAGACTGTTAGAAATTTGTTTTCAAAAACTAAAACACCCTTGTCCCTTTTGGAACAAATTAATGTCATTTTTCATATACCTTGTGCTGAGTGTGACTCGTGCTACATCGGTCAGACTGGGAGATCACTTAGAGGGCGTCTTACGACACACCGCAGTGATATCAACTTGTCTAAGCATACTTGTGCTCTTGTCCAGCATTCTATCAACACGAAACAAAAAGTAGACTTTAATGAAGTTAAGATTCTTGGCTCTCAACGCAATCCCGTTAATAGGCAGTTTTTAGAAATGTGTTCAATACTTAAACACCAAATTTACTTAAATTTGTCATATTTTTAAAAATAAACCGCTCTATTGTAGTAAAGTTGGTATTTCGCCTTGCTGCTCTATCACGCGTTGACCTCAAGACCACTGTCTTTTCACGTTTTTGGCGTCGATAATACTTGTTGCCTTCATTTCACCGGCAGCAGACTAGAAGCTCATATTGGTAAGTTCATTATACTTTTAAATTACTAAATTTCAATCTACTCACTTTAATAATGCTACCTAAAGTTAAAATTAAACTTTAACTATTGATATACTGTTGAAAGTGCATCTTGGATCTTTTTAGTTTTTTCTCCATATTAATGTTTTTTTTTTAAGTTTTTTTACATAATTTTTATATACATGTACAACTACCACATGTTCTTTTGCTGGGCTAAGTTTGGGAAAATTGTTAACTGTATTTAGTTTAATTTATTGTTTATACAACATAATCTTATAATGTTCATTGTCATAAGCTTCTTTACAATTTTATTATCATTGACTGCTACATGTCTTTTTGAGGTAACATTCATAATAACTTTTCTATGGATATTTGGTTTTTCATATTGTACTTTTTAGATTAACTGATGATGCTTTCTGACTAGAAAACAAAACATTTTCAATAAATAGATGAAGTAGCCACCTTCTTTGTCTTTTTTCTCCACCTTGTGACCGGAAAACACACCACTCTTCGAGTGATCCTCTCGAGAGGTTCAAAACCATCTTCACTACTCACTACCAAGTTGTCCAATCTTATCAGATACGTAAAAGACCAAATCCCTAATGAAGACCATGGTGTCTACGAGATACCTTGTTCCAGTTGCCCACGTATATACATCGGACAGACAAACCGACGAAACCATAACCGTATTTACGAACATTCTATATCAGTGCAAAAAAGGTATTCACATTTATCAATTACAAGAAAAATAAGAGTTTTTTTATAATGATCTCGGTCAACTGTTTGTTTATTTTAGTTTGGAAACTATCAAAATAAAGAACTTGTTATGATTTTCAACAATTGTTTGAAACAAATTTTCTTTATAGTATTTTTATAATTAACTTTTCATGGAGAAAAAACTGTATTTCGCATTTTAAGATTAAAAAAAACAAAGCAAAATCAGCTGTACGTCTTCACAAATTTCTGATAAGCTATCCCTCATATACTTTTGGAACCTTCACATATCTGTATAAAATTTTTTCTCAGCTTTTTAACTTCATTGACTGAGGTAAATAACAGGTACTGAATCCAATTTAAAAATCGAAAAAACAAGTTTATTAATTAGTTAGTTGTAGATTCTAAAGTAGCTGTGTTTGGCCTAAATAAGCTTTCCATACCGTACCCTTAAAACTCTGGTATAAACTAGTTATTTACGGATCTACAAATGTAGTAACAATCAACATCTCTACAAAGACCTTTCAACAGAAACACCCAACAACGGTTTTTGCCATAAACTAAGTCAAAGTATATAAAAGGATGTAAGGAGTAATCTTATTATGTATAGATGATTGAATAGGTAGTTCGCTAAAGCTTTTTAACTCATTATAATTTAAAATAATTATATCCTGTTACAAAGATTTATGGTTTTAAATTCGGTATTCATCCATTATCAGGATAGTGGAATGCAAATGATGCCTTAGTTTATTTTTGTATTAGATTTAATTTTAAAGCATTTTTTATATTTCTTATATTCTCAATGTGAGTTCCGTATTATTAAATTTGACGAGATAAGCCACAATAATTGGTTGTAATAAAAATTACATTTTTAGCTATTAATGTTTAACTTTCACTCTAAAAATCGTTTCCAAAAAAGGATTATTTTGAGGAATTCTGCCATGGACGTATAAATAAAGATGGACCGGTCTGTTTACATCTTAACTTGAAGTCATGAGATATTCACAGTCATAGGCACAAATCCCTAAGTTGACGTTGTCATATTATTTTTTTTCCGAGTCAATCTTCGAAATAATTTTCAATTTTTAGTGTAATTTATTTTTAATCTATAAGTAAAAATGTATTATCTAGTTAGTATAAACTATTTTTATATATACTCATTTCGCAACCAAGGAATTAAAAGAAAAAAATTAATTTTTTAATTTATTAAAAGAAAATATATTCTGATAATCTTAACTTTTGTAAAACTTGGCATCGATGGTAATATCAACCAATCCTAGCGATTTGACGAACAAGAACATGGCGTTGTATTGTTTACCTTTGAGTTGATAATTCCCTTATTTGTGACATTTTAGTGAATTTGTTAATATATTTTAAATTAGAAGTGAAGAATAGTTGATAGTTATGTGTAATAATGGTGCGTAACTGTATTATATGCAGGAAAACTTCATATTTACATCCAGAACTGTCATTTCATTCGTAAGTATTATAAACATTGGAATTATGTCCAGAGGCTTAGTACAGGGATGTGATAATACTTAATGCTTGACATGAATAGAAGTTTAATTTTGTAGTAATATAAATACATTTATTTATTTTTTCTAATCTACACTATAATTGATATAAATATATTAATTTCAATGAAATATTATATACATATCTATAGGTTATGTTCATTGTACGAAAATTAAATTTAACCAAATATAATGCATACTCGTAGCATATTCCATAATATTGATAGCATGTCTTTTTTCTTTTTTTTTTTTTTAATAATTCAGTGTTTTAGTTCTACAAACGATATGAAAAATAAAGCAATAGCTTCCAGTAGTATTGATAAGGATGATTTTTATGGACCTTCAAAAAGGTGGGTTTGTATCGAATTTGTTTATTAAATTTACAAATAAAATCTTAATGTGGATTTTGATTACTTATTTTATTTTAATATTAAATTATTTTAGAAGTTTTATTGATACTGAAGAATGTAATATGGAGACAGACTTGGGCTTTAATGTAAAATCTAATTCTCCTAAACTATTAAAAAGGAGGTGAGTTTTGGCTATATTTTGTATGAGATTATTTCAATCTTAAACCAATTTTAATACTCCTCTTTAATATACATAAATTGAATATTCTAGATGTTTAAATGACAATGAAGACAACAAAGAAAATATAGATAGAGAAAACGCATCTTCGAGCACCATTACAGCATCAGAAACTGAAACTGTAGAGTTGTTACTTGGTGATAATACTTTTTTATATATTCCACGTAATATTTATAAAAAGTGAGTTTTTAGTTTAATTTATAAAAACAAGGATTATACTCTTTTAAAAAAAATTATTAAAAAAAGGCTATTAAAAAAAACATAAGTTTGGTCTACCACCATCTTATGAAACACCCTGTAAGATTGTAACTAATTTTAAAAGGCGGAGTTTAAAGCAGCCTACAATTTTTGTTAATAACTTTTTTTTGTAATTTTTACTATAACATATCTACTAAGCTTCCTCACAATAATCAATCACCCTGTATAGAACAAAAAAGACTAATGTGGTATGGACATGTACAAAGAACTAGCGACAGCATATAAATAAAGAGAATAACCGTTCACTCTATCTTTCATCCTTCGTAAGGATGTGGTGTCTTTATGGTATCTTTGTCAAATGGTTGCTATCCATTCTCTTCTCACTTCCTGGTAGCGGTGTGCTGCCTCAGACAGAGAGTAACCGGTAGCGTACTTTATTTGGTCTAGCCATCGAAGTGGCGTACTTCTTGGAGTTCTTTTATCATCTACCTTGCCTTCAACCACCAACCTCTTTATGCCTTCCATTCGTCTGGTAATGTGTCCAAAGTAACTCAATATATTTTGGTTGATCATTGTAGTAAGCCTAATATTGATGTCGATGAGTTCAGTCAATATCGAGACATTTGTGCGATGTGCTGTCCAGGGTATGCGCATCATGCTACGATATACTTACATATCAAAGGACATTACACGTCGTGAGTAAGACTTTTTAATGATGCAAGGTTCTGACACATAGGTAGCGATAGGAAAGATAAGAGTCCGTATTAAGCGTCGTTTGGTATTCCTGGTTATGTCCGTATCTTTTCAGATTTTATTTTATTTGATCTGACCATTGAAAGGCGTCGACGTATCTCCTCTTCGCATTTACCATTGTTTGTGATAACAGAACCCAAATAATGTGTTCAAGGTCGTTTATTGATGATGCTAGTACTAAAGTGTCGTCAGCAAAGCGGAGATTGCTGATTTTTCGGCCTCCGACTGATATTCCTCCTTGCCTTTCGTCGAATATGATACGCATAATGTATTGAATAACGTGGGAGAGATAATACATTCTTGACGAACACCGGCTTCTAGTTTAAAATTATCAGAGTATGTGTTGTTGATACTTAAGTTTGCTGTGTTGTTGATATACAGTTGTTCCAGTAGGTACATAAAATGTTCGGAGGTACCCATTTCTCTCAGTATTCTCCACATTTTATGCCACTTTATATTATCGAATGCTTTAGAGTAGTCGACGAAGCACAAATATGTTTCTAGATTTCATTCTCTAGATTTTTCTGTAATTTGTCTGACAAATCCACATTGTTCTTGTGGGATCTCTTGTTCATTATAGTTAGCAGAACTTTACTTGCGTGAGAGATTAGTACTTTAGTGTGGCATTTATTACAGTCAGTTGGTGAGCCTTTCTTATAAATGGATATGAAAGTGAGCTTGCATCAATCATCTGTCCACTGTCCTGTCTTCCAGACGTCATTACATAATTTAAACATTACTTCAATTTCTATATCTACCATTTCTTTAAGTGCTTTAGCAGTGATTCTGTCTTTTCCTTGAGATTTTCCAGTTTTTAATTTTTTTTACTGCAGTTTCTATTTCCGATTTTAAAATATGTGGTTCTCTTTCGTCATTTAGTTCTTTTGAATTTACATCTTCATTGTCACTATGAAACAATATTTCACAATATTATTTTCATGTCGCTGCTTCTTCTTCTTCTTTAAGTTCCATCTTCTATCGAAGGTTGGAAATCATCATGGCTATGCGGACTCTGTTGACTGCCGCTCTAAAAAGTTCTGCACTACTGCATTCAAACCATTCCCTTAAGTTCTTAAGCCAGGATATTCTTCGTCTTCCCACATTTCGCTTTCCTCGGATTTTGCCCTGCATAATAAGTTGTAATAATGCGTATTTTTGCCCTCTCATCACATGTCCCAAGTACTCAAGTTTTCGTCTTTTAATAGTTAATATTATTTCCGCCTCATTTCCTATCCTTCTAGTTACTTCCATGTTTGACATTCTTTGAGTCCATGATATTCGTAGGATTCTTCTGTAACACCAAAATTCAAAGGCGGCCAACTTATTCAGATGAACTTGTTTTAGTGTCCAAGCTTCCAGACCATAAAGAAGAGTAGAGAACACGTAACATCGAAGCATTCTCAGGCGTAGTTCTAACCTTATATCCCGACAACAAAGGAAACTTTTTAAGTTTAATAAATGATGTACGTGCTATTTCAATACGTGTCTTAATTTCTTTGGTTTGGTCTACATCTGATGTTATCCATGTTCCTAAGTATTTATAGTTATTAACATTCTCAATTGCAGTATCTTCAATAGTCAATTGGATATTTGCATGTGCAGATTTAGTCATGATCATGCATTTAGTTTTCTTTAAATTTATCTTCAGTCCGTACTCATGACAGCGTTCATTAAGGCGTTGCATTAGGTTCTGTAAATCATTGTTGTTATCCGTAATTATTACTGTATCGTCTGCAAAACGTAAGTTATTCAAAACTTCTCCATTGATAGATATACCTTCTATTGAGTCTGAGAGCGCTTCTTGAAATACCGCTTCACTGTAGACATTGAAAAGTAGTGGGGACAGCACGCAACCCTGGCGGACTCCTCTCTGTATTTTGATATTTTCGGTGTACTGGCTGTCAACTCTTACCTTGGCAGTTTGATTCCAATATAAATTAGATATAATTTTCAGATCACGACTGTCAATATTTTTGCTTTTTAATATATCTACAAGCTTTTTATGTTGAACTTTATCAAATGCCTTTTCAAAGTCTACAAAACATAAGTACATATCCTGATTCATGTCCATGCATCTCTGAGCCAGCACATTCAAGCCGAACAAAGCATCTCTTGTACTCATACCATTTCTAAAGCCAAATTGTGTGTCACTAATCTCATATTCAAGAGTTTTAACAATTCTGCTGTGAATTATTTTCAAAAATGTTTTAAGTGTGTGACTCATTAAAGCTATTGTTCTGTGGTCTGAGCAAGTTGTTGAACTTGGTTTTTTGGGAATTGCTACAAAGGTTGATTGCAGCCATTGTCTGGGGATTGTGGCAGTCTGATATATTAGATTAAAGAGTTCAACCATTACATCAATAACATCTTCATCGATGAGTTTTAATAATTCGATGGGCACCTCATCTGGTCCAGTAGCTTTACCCTCTTTTGTGTTTTTGATGGCATAGATGACTTCTTCTCTTAATATTGGTGGTCCAGTATCCTCGGTGATTTCTAATGACAGTTCTTCTCTTTCATCATTAAATAGTTGTTGAATGTAATGGTCCAGTGACATAATCTCTCCTTCATATCAGTAATAATATCCCCTTTATCATTTTTAAGGATATTCGTTTTTGTACGCTTTCTAGAACCTGTCATTTCTTTGATTTTTTTGTGTAAATTAAAGCTATCGTACTTTTTATCCAGATCTTCTATTTCCTTGCATCTATCGGAGAGCCACCTCTCTTTTGCCTCTCGAATTTTCTTTCTGATGTTTCTCTGAATTTCTTTGTATTTATTCAGGTCTTTTGCTTTATGTTTTCTTCGTTCTTCCATGAGTTCAAGAATTTCTACTGTCATCCAAGGTTTTGTTTTTTCTTTAAGTGGTTTGAGGGTTTCTTTTCCAACTGACACAAGGGCATGTTGAATTTTTCCCCATTTTTGGTCAATAGTTAGAGTTTCTGCATTATCTTCTTTGACTTTCCTTAAGCTCTCGTTTATTTTAAATTTGGTTTCCACATATGTGTTGTCTTGTTTGAGACGTCTTGTATCTATGATTTTCTTGGTGCTAGGGCTGTTGACCTTCTTTAGTTTCACTCTCATCGACAAAACAACCGGGTTGTGGTCGGAGGATATGTCCGCTCCTGGATAAGTTTTAGATGATATTATAGAATTTCTATATCTTCTGTTGACGATAATATAATCTATTTGATTTCTGACTATTTTGTTGTTATTGTCAGCTGGTGACCTCCATGTATATAGTCTACGTTTAGGAAGTTTGAACAAGGTATTTGTAATTATGAGTTCCTCATTGACACAGAAATCGACAAGCCTATCGCCACGTTCATTCCTTTCCCCGAGTCCATATCGCCCCACGCAATTCTCCACTTCTCCTTGGCCAACTTTAGCGTTCAAATCGCCCATTATAATATTTATATCTTGTCTTTTAGTTAGTCTTAAGACATTGTCGATTTGTTCATAGAAGGCCTCTATGGTGTCTTCATCCTTGTCTGCAGTGGGTGCATATACTTGGATTATATTTATTTTACGTTTTAAATGAGAGTTTAGAGACAGCATTAATACTCGATCAGAGTAGGGAACAAAGTTACAGACAGCTTTATGAGAATTATTATCAACTATAATGCCAACTCCCCGTTTGTGCTTGGAATCGTTGTTTCCAGAATAATACATCGTTCCATTTCTGGTCTTACATTTTCCTGATTCAGGCCATTGTATATCGCTAAGGCCCAGTATATTAATTTTCATTCTGCACATTTCCGACACAGCATTATCCAGTTTGCCTGATTGGTATAAACTTCTTACGTTCCATGTTCCGATTTTCAAGGCTATAGAGTTATTTGCTTGACAGGGATTTACCTTGTTGACGACCTGAGAGGCCCTGTCGTCTAAATCTGATTGTCCTCCCCTGCCGGATCTTGGATTCCGAGCTCCATGATCATTAAGTAAATTATCCATTAGTGGGTCCATGATGATTTTTACTAAGGATATCCTTACGGATCTTTAATGTGGTAGTCATCCCCTGGCTTTCCACATCTCAATGCCGTTGACTAATTTAGTTCTTCCGCCTTCGGAGTTAATTTCTATGCTCCAGGGCAATGAAGTGCCCTACCACGTGTCGGTTCTTCCACCCTTAGCTGTTGACCAACAGGTGGGAGATTACTTATACCGGTAATCGTTCGGTTAATTTAGCAGCTCTAGTATCCAATAATATACCGATCCAGGATCATTTCCCTTACGCTCTATCTTGGTACTGATGCTACTGTCTGACAGAGTAGGATATAGGAATGGAAACTTTGGTAATTAGATGGGAGAATGGGTTCAGGACATAATTTCTCCCAGGTACCAGGAGATTGGGAGATAATTATGGCTCACGTGGGCAGGGTCGCATCCCTGAAGTAGATCTATCTTCTACCGGGAACGTAAAAGAGTATCTACTCGCTACCCAAATGTCGCTGCTATGCCCTCTATATAGATTTGTGATGATCGTTCTCATCTTTATTATGGGAATCATGATCTTTAATTATCTGCGTTTGTGGTTTGAACTCTTAAGTTAATTATTTTACTTTGGCAAACAGTTCTCTAGATTTGTTTAAAAAATATATTGAGTGATTATATGGTGGTTTTAAATATATTTGTAACGAATACTTTAGAACGGATAATACTGTATCAGCTCTTGCCATCCCTAGCCCAGTAGGCTTGGCCTTCAACTTCAACTAATATACCTACAGCAATATCATTAATAACTTGATCGAATGCAGAATTGGAACAAAGGCGCGCAACTATTTCAGAAGTAATAACGATTGAAAATCCATCGAAGCGTGGTATTACAAATCATTTAATCAAAGCAACTAGTTTGGGCTTACTGAGTGTAATAAAGAACAAAAATAATGGGAGAGAATGACACGAATATAAAAATGAGTAGGATTGATGCTGCGGTTGCCTCTGAAAAAAGATTAATGCCTTCCAGCTATTAATACATCCGTAATTCCGCTGTATTTTACGATTAAAAATTCAGTGAATTTAATGGACAGCAGTAAGCCTTAAGGTATAACAACGGAGTCCGTTTGAGTGTTTGTTTTGTTATCCGTGATTAAAATTCTATAAGTAAATGGCCCGTAGGCATAATTTGTCGCTTATAGTTTTTGTCATACGTCAAAATATTTCGCAAAGGACGTCGTCATAATTGAATTATTGAGAAAAGTACAAGAAATACTTCGGGCTTAACTCATGTAGTTAAACGTATTCACGCAAATTTATGCTGTAATTTAGAGTTTCTCAACCTTTTAGCAGTTGCGACCCAATTTTATATAATTATTTTCACCGCGCCTCCCCTCATACAATAAAAATATATGAATCCAGGACCGATTTTCAGGGGGGAGTGGTACATGAACTTTTTAGGTGGTACCGAAATTTTTTTAAGGCACTTTTCACACACTTGAGTGCCATAAAAGAAATCAAACCTTATCGTTATTATAGTATATTTATTTGTCAAATTTTTAGCCAGTCTCTCTGGATCCGCCCTTACACCAAACTTGTAATACATAAACCCGAATGGAGAAGACGAACTCGAACCCGAATGCCGAAGTGTACCATTTGTATGCTAACACTAAAATAACAAAAGTGGTGGAAAAACGTCGATTAGAATCGCTTGGTCATCTAGAAAGAATGCAAGGTAATATACTAGCCAAGAATATTGCTTGTAGAGTACCTTAGCGCAAAAAAGTAAGGAAGACCAAGAAAAAAATGAAGAGATGTAGTGATGGAAGATATGGAGCAAAATAAAGAACTTAATGTTATACAGGAATTACATAAACTTAAAGGAAAAGCATTTTACAAAATTCTTAAAACTAACAGCAGAGAGAGAGAGAGAGAGAGAGAGAGAAGTTTTTTCAATGGATTGTCAAAAAAACTTTTACTTACCTAGCTTAGATTTGCCAAAAAATAGTGTTATGGCTTTTTTTTTAATATTAATTAAAAATCCTTTGTAATAGGTATATATTTAAGGCCCAAACGGGCTAAGTTAAAAAGACATAACGTTTTCGGAAACCATGTTCCATCATCAGTGTCCTAGAAAATAGTTAACCAGTTCATTAAAAAGAACATAGGTTAAAATTTTGACTAAGGTTAATGAACAATGTGATTAATAGTTACTAGGAGTACATGAATGTAGCCACCAAGATTAAATATATGGGTAAAAACCCGTTAACAGATGTTTAATTATATAATATATGTATAATTATACATATAGTTTTAAAAATATGTTATAATAATTTAAGATTATAGAGTTACCGATGGATTAGGTAACATGGCGACATATGACTCCACGTTGAAGTTGCTAGTCCTGAGACGGTATGTCTTCGAGGACTGTATGAGTGCAACTGATTGGCAATGACATTTGATGACAATATTGTTAAGTTATGACGGAAATTATCACAGAGCAGTCAATGTAGCTGTATGTTTCTACTTAAGACAAAAGCCAACGTTATTTAAAATTGTGAAAATTAAGTTAACTAATATAACAGTATCAACCATCAATGTTGTAGTTTTAAATTTATGTAAATAAGATGATATATATATATATATATATATATATATATATATATATATATCATCTTATTATATATATATATATATATATATATATATATATATATATATATATATATCCCGTTTATAGCGTAATCCGCCTTTGGGTTCCCGTTCGCCAAGCATGTCTATTCTGCCAGTCTTCTTCAAATAGATTTCTTGCTGACATGGCTTTTGAAATTCCTTGCATCCATGTTGTTAGTGGTCGTCCTCGTTTTCTTTTCTCTGGTGGTACCCATTCTAATATTTTTTTTGGTAGTCTTTCTTCCCCCATACGTCTAACATGTCCATACCATGTCAGTTGTTGTTTTTCGATGTCTTCTATAATTGATCTTTGTACATTCATTTGATTTTTTATGTCCTCATTTTTCACATGTTCTAATCGAGACTTTCCCGCTGCTCTCCTCCAAAAATCCATTTCAACTGCCAAGAGGTTACCTTTAAGTTTTTGTGATAACTGCCATACTTCTGAGCCATACACGATTACTGGTTTCAATATTGTGTTATATATTCTTTTTTTCGTTTCCGGTCTTATATTTTTCTGCCATAGTACTGAATTCAATGCACCTATAACTCGTTTCCCTTTGGTTATTCTGTCTTTTATGGCTTCATCAGTTCTTCCTGTCTTTGTTAGTTTTACCCCCAAATATATACATTGATCGCATTTCTTAATTTTCCCGTCTTCTAAGTCGAGGTCATCTGCAGTATTTTCTCCTCCTATGCAAAGATATTGCGTTTTTTGTAAATTTACTTCGAGGCCCCATTTTTTGTACTCTTCCATTAGTTTTCTAGCCATATACTCTAGGTCTTCCTTGTCTTGGGCAATAACTACCTGGTCATCTGCATAATGCAGCGTGTATAACGTTTCATCCCCACTAGATTTTCATCCCTTTACACTTCTTTTTCCATTGCCTGAGTGCTTCGTCGATATATATATATATATATATATATATATATATATATATATATATATATATATATATATTAAATATAGTATGGGAGATAAACAACAACCTTGCTTCAGTCCTTTTGTTACCTGAAAACCATTAGTAACCTTATTTCCTATTTTAACTTTTGATATTGTGTTGTTATATAGATCTTTAATAGCGTCGATTAGTGAAACGCTGATACTGGTTTTCTCCAATACTTCCCACAATTTCGCAACAGGCACGGTGTCATATGCTTTTGTTAAATCGACTAAAAGTAAATGCACTTCTCGAGGTCTCAGTGTTCTTTTCTCGAGTATTTGGGATAAGCAAAAAATACTATCTATTGTGGATCGTCCCGCTCTGAATCCGTACGGACTCCGAACGGATTCAGAACGGATTCAAATAAGATGATATAAAGGAGCAAAAAATTGTATGGTTGTAGTTAGGCAACCAACTATACATGTATGTAGCAATGTAATATAGAAATTTTTTTTTTATATGGCCCTTTATGTTTCTTAAACATTTGGTACCCAGAAAATATAAACTAGACACATGTGGAAGGTTGAATTTTAGAAATTTTGATGTTAATGGTTGGATCTAAATGTATTTATTTATAATTGGAAGTGTTCTTGTATGAATAAAATAAAACTGTTTTAGTAAATGTTCACGTTACAAGAAGACTTCACCAGGGAGATGTTATCTTACCAAAGCTATTAACACTTGGACTTGAAGACGTGTTTAAAGACAATAACCGGACACATTAAGAAATAAATGTTAATGGAAGAAAACTGAGTCATTTAAGATACGCTGATGACATTGTAATATTGGCTACAAGTTTCAAATAACTGCAGACCATGATGACACAACAATTTTATGCTTCGGAAAAAGTAGGTCTTAAGATTAACTTTGAAAAAACAAAAATTATCACAAATACACCGAACATTAGAAAAATAACGTTAAAAGACAAATTTAGAAACAGTAAGCGAATACAACTATCTGGGACAGAAAATGAAAGTTAACAAATAAAATCAAACTGCCAAAATTACCAGGAGAGTAAGATTAGCGTGGGCAGGATTTTGAAAACTGAGTTGGATCTTGAAAAGCACTAAACTAGAACAGTATTTAAAAACCAGAATTTACGATCAGTGTATCCTCCCTATACTCACGTATGGCTCACAGATGTGGAGACTCACCAAGTCTGATATGGATAAAATAGTAAAAGCACAAAGAGCGATGGAAAGATCAATGCTCGGGGTGAGACTTATAGACAAAAAAACCAACAAATGAATTAGAAGCAAAACGAAAGTAAAAGACGCAGGAGAACATGCTGCCAAATTAAAATATATATAGGGCACAATACCCGACTGAAGGATAAGAGACGGAACCATGAAATACAACAATGGAGACCATGGTTAGGAAAGAGAAGCAGAGAAAGACAACGAATGAGATGGGCAGATGATATTAAGAAGATCAACACAACTGGAAGCAAGTGGCACAAACTAGAAGACACTGGATTGATTTGGGGAAGGCCTATGTCCAAAGTTGGATTACATAAGACTGAAGAAGAAGAAGAAGAGGGTCAGGCTGAGAGCCGATCTAGTAGTAATTTGTACTCTGTAATTTATATAGCTTATTTATGTTACGCTATGGCTTCTTATGGATTATAGTTTTACGAAAACGACACCATAACTTCTTCTTCTTCCTATGGCGTCCCCATTAACGGAGGTTGGCGACCACATTTTTAAAAGCTTCTCTGTCTTTTGCAACGTGGAATAATTCGTCTACAGTCATGTTTGTCCAGTCTCGAATATTTCGCAGCCATGACTTCCTCTTTCTACCTATTCCCTTTTTGCCATCGACTCTACCCTGCATGATGACCTGCAGAAGACTATACACCATAACTGGTTTCTGATATTTTGGAAGACTCACATGAATTGAACTGCTCAAGTTTTTCATATAATACCAGATTGCAGATAATCTACAGTTGTATTTATTGTGTTCAAAATTGACTAATGCCGTTTATTGACGACACACAATATTCTGAATACATCTGCTAAGAAATAATTGTATACCGTAAATAAAATCGAAGTTCTTCTTCTTCTTCTTCTTCTTTAAGTGCCACCTCCGCGACGGAGATTGGCAATCATCATGGCTATTCTGATCTTAGATGCTGGCGCTATAAATAGTTTGATTCATGTACATCCGTACCATGCCCTCTTCAAAATCGAAGTTACTATAGAAAATGTCACACTAAGAGTGCAGTACGGGTAAGATACGGCAATGCTTTTCTTATGGAGAATAAACGCGCAGGGTTGTCTGTTTTCTCCAGCTGTTGATTGCTCATTGTCTCACAGGACTGGCTTGAATAAAATGCATCTGCCGGCAGTACGAGTAAAATATTTTATATCATGTATACGTATACAGTAGAATAAAAAGGCATTGATGAGTTATTGACAACGAAAACTATGAATTTTGCATATAAAACGTCAACATGAGATATACAATTGAATCATATTCATAAGAGTCACATTTGAACACCTCTTTACAAGAACAACATTCAATAACTGTAGTTTTAATGTTTTACATAAAATAGAAAAAACCTACATAATTTTTAGGAAAGAATTTGGAAATTTGGAAATGATATTATTTATAGATATTATTATATAATATTCAAATTTCCAATTCTTTCATAAAAGTTAGATTTTTTCTATTGTATGTAAAATAATAAAAATACAGTTATGTTGTTTCTATAAATAGGTTTTCATTTCTTTTGTAAAATTTCTGCTACAAATTACCATCATTAACATAATCACCTAAATATGGCCATAAACTTGTTTGTCATAATTAGTATTTGATAAACTCCAAGCTTTCCCTATTTCACCCCCTACCCATCCTAAGGATGGGTAGGGGGTGAAAGTGCTTTTGGAAAACGAAACTACACTTCAAAATTTAGTCCGAGTTTCAACAGAGAGCATGGAGTTATGGGGCAGAGAGTGAATTATTTAACGGTTGCGCTAAACTCGTAGTGTTAAATGTGTTGTGTTACAAAACACGGAACAACTTAATGTTAGTGCTGCTGTAAGACGTACTTCGTTGATGACTGGTGTTAGCGAAAGAAGCATTTACAATTTCAAAAAAGAGAAAGAACAAAGTGGAACGTTGAAACCGCCAAAAAAAACGTAAAAAACGAGTGTGTCAATCAAATTCTAGAATATTTACATATGACGAGGGTGTAAGAAGTATTCTACGGAAAATTGTTCATTGTGAATTTTTCATGAAAAATTTGCCGCCATTCTTAAAGCATATACATAACTTCATACAAGGTAATGGGAATATACAGCCGTTGTCTCTTTCTACTTTATACAGACTTCTGAAAGATATTGGATTTGTTTATAAGAAACGTGGCTGAAAAAGCATCATGGTGGTGCGAGAGGATATTATTCATAGGCGCCATAATTATTTGAGAACTATACGACGTTTGCGAAAAGACCATTGAAATATCATATATTTGAACGAATCGTGGGTTTCGCTGAAAACTACCAGGTTGCTATGTCAAGGAACTAGGTAAACTTATGTTGTGTGTAAAAAATGCGAGACTGCATTATGTTTTAGCAAAGACAAAAACTGCACTTCAGATTTCCACAAAAAAAATTTCATAGTAGGTGTTAAAATTTTGCAGTGATTCAAGTGCGCAACTTGTTTTTTAATAACATCGCCGGGATTAAAAAATGTGCAAAGCTTTTTCGATATTCCCGTTCCTCATAATTTTTCACATATTTACAAAAGAAAAAGTTTTTCTTGGATATTGGGCTGGGTGCACGAAAATCGAGTTACCGGAGGTTCCACCCGGTATATTTATAGCTATCAAGAAATGTAATTTAAAATACATTTGTTAGTTTAATAAAATATACAGTTTTATAATAAAATTCTCGCTAAAAACTTAAGGTCTTTTTATTCGAATTCATGCCTCTTATTTGGCTACTTGAAGGCAATTATTTTATCAATGTATTATTTTATAATAAATAACAGAGCCCGGCGTAGAGATCTGGGTACGGTTCTGTGACTACCACTTGGACCTGTTTTTATCGCCAAGCACAAGGCGTGAAATCAGGCAATTGTGCATTCCTATATTACCCGTACTGCACTCTTAGTGTGACATTTTCTATAGACCATTTTTTAAAGTATAAAGCTTTTAGCTTTTACTCTTCTATAATTACTTGATATACCTGTTTTTGTTTTATAATAAAGTTTTGTATTATTATTATTTTAAAATTTAAAAACTCTTAATAAAACGGCTAAAGTATGCTAAAATTTAAAATCCCCAGCCAATGACCTTCTTGAGAAATTAATAGACAATTATGTTCGAGAAATCCTTCATAAATAAATGGCTGGTCAGTTATACCAGTTTTGTCTTCACCACAGTAGGTGTTTTATAATGACTCTAAACATGAAAAGAATACATTAAAATCAACTGGAAATTTTGCTAATAAATATCCAATTCTTAAAGAAAGAATGCAGTAAATTGTATAATCATTCGAAACTGGTATTTTTAATGAACTAATAACTATTTCTATGTTTATTATAAAGGATATTGGTCAAAGCGTGAAAATATAACAGTATGCATTTAAAAATATTAATAACTATATAACAATTTTTTAAGCAAAATTCAGTAGGTCATATAGACTACTTAAGCTCTATGTACTTCGATTTAACAAGATCTAATGGATCCTAAATTAATTCTGGTAGTTCTTCTTAAGTCGACTATTTTTCTATAAGGTATGTTAATTATCTTTAAGAATATAAGAAGCAGGTGAGGTGATGCCATATTTAGGTAGGTAATAAAAATTGTAAATTCTATCAAAGGTAAAGCTTTGCAAACTCAGCTATTTAGAATCGTTTGTGAAGATATGGGCTCGTTTGATCATAATCTCCTTTATCACACAGAGGTTAGGTGACTATCCAAAGAAAAGGTATTATTTCTAAGAAATTAGCATTTTTGGCAGATTTTTTAGTCACCTTAGCAATTTGAACAAGAACCTTCAAGAAAGGGATAAAAATATTTTAAAGGCTGAAGATAAAGTAAAAACATTTCACGCAAAACTTCGTTTGAGACTCTCTGCAAAAGAAACATGTTCAATAAACAACAACTGCGTCTTTTCCATCTTTTCCATGTGTTGTTGAAGATAATACCATAGACCAAAGTTTTACAGCATACGCTCATATTATTTTCATGATACAGAACTTGCATAATTTGTAAGAGCATCATTTGACACTTGCCTAAACTTTGACTCCAAAGCTGATAATGGGCGTAGATGGATTTGAATGACAGTTTCAATACTTCCAATGCACAATTCCAGATTCAGTTACCCTTTAAACAAACTCAAAATTTTGATATATATAGAGTCGATTTTTTCGATTTTTTACTCGAGTTAAACCGTACGTAAGATAATTTCGCCATATTAATTTTTTTACAATTATTATTCATAACTAGTTTTTCTCAATTGATGTTCTGAGACTGATTTATATTTGAAGACATGTCTCTTATCAGCCATAACTAATCACAAGGTTTATTATAATAATAGTCAATTACACACTTTTCTTTACAAAATGTTTACTTAGGAGTAGGGACGGGAAAAACCTACCCGTTTTAACCGAAAATCGGTTTTTTTACTTCGCAATAACCGGTTTTATAGGTTGTTTTTTTGTCCCGGTTATAAAAGTCATTTCAAAAACAGTCACAGTCAAATCATATTTCATAATATGTCAATCTCCTTGATGAGTCACCTGCTTAAAATATTTCTTAGAGTCATCCACAACCGAATCTATCAAAAGTTAGATATCGATATTAACGATACACAGATGGGATTCAGAAAAGGATTAGGTACAAGAGAAGCTCTCTTTGCCTTAAATGTCCTAACACAGAGATGTCTAGATGTTAACCAAGAGGTGCATGCCTGCTTTATAGACTTTGAAAAGGCATTTGACAAAGTATACCATAATCAAGTCAAAGACATCCTGGAAGGTAAGAACATTAACACCAGAGACATGCAAATAATATTAAATCTGTAATGGAATCAGCGAGCTAAAATAAAGGTAGAAGACCAAACATCGGACGAAATAGAAATACGTAGAGGAGTACGACAGGGTTGTATATTGTCACCACTTTTGTTTAATATCTACAGCGAACAAATATGCCAAGAAGCTCTCTCACATGCAAACGAAGGGATAATAGTCAATGGAGAAGTTATCAATAACCTTTGATATGCTGACGATACTGTGATAATTGCAAGAACAGTGGAAGATCTACAACATCTAGTTGAAAGTATGAATGAGATATGTAATACCTACGGCATAACTAGAGCATGAACGTAAAAAAAACCAAATATATGACCTTCAGTAAGAATCCAATTCATGACACCAGTATCACAATAAACGGTACCCAACTTGAAAAAGTAAGCGAAAACCAATACTTGGGAACCCTCATTAATGAAACAGGTGACCAAAATCACGAGATAAAAAGACGTATTGAAATTGCCAGGTCTACCTTTATAAAAATGAAAAATTATTTTGTAATCGTGATATTAGTATTCATTACGAACTAGAATGTTAAAATGCTATATATTCAGTACTTTGCTTTACGGTGTTAAGGCATGGACTCTTAAACAGAGGAATATTAAAAATCTTGAAAGCTTTGAGATGTGGTGTTACCGCCGTATACTAAGAATAAGTTGGGTGGATAGAATTACAAATGAAGAGGTAATACACAGAATAAATAACGATCCAGAAGTTATTATGAATATAAAAAAGAGAAAACTTGAATACTTAGACCACCTGATGAGAGGACAAAAGTACTCGTTCCTACAAAATTTAATGCAAGGAAAGATCCAAGGACGCAGAAATCCAGGCCGTAGAAGAATGTCCTAGATGAGAAATTTAAGAGAGTGGTTGGACTGTACCACTAACGAATTATTCAAAACAGCAGTTAATAAAATTAGATTCGCCTTAATGATATCCAATCTCCGATAGGAGAGGCACTCAAAGAAGAAAGAAGGTATTATTTTGGATCCTAGTCATAATTATTATTCTCAACCAATTATTCCAAACAAAACCATAATTCAAATTTTATTTTATTTTAAGTAGAGAAGAAAACTGAAAGTGCAAACTCACATCAGCCAGAAAAAGTTAAGTTTTATTATAAAATTTCGTTGAAAAGGTATTTGTAATCATACTATTTACATAAGTAGTGACCTGGTACATCATCTATTTTTCACACTTGACTTTTGACATTGAAAGTGGGTGAATGGCTTTTTTTGATTACCAAAAATACTGTTCTGACTATAAATATCGAATTGTCGATTACGAATACGAATCTTCAAGAATTTCCCTACGTTTTCAAAACAATACACCCATACAGGGAGTATTAAATGAATTAAAATGTACCTATTATACAAATATACAAACGTGTTGAAAGTAATACATGATAATTTTTTTTTGATGGTAGTAAAAATAAAAGATGAATTGCATTATTAAATTAGTAAAATATTTATGTTCATATTTTTTTTAAATCCCATTTGAAAGAGTCTGGGAAATTTTTTATAAGTTGAAATGGTTGGGGAATTTTTTAAGTTTGGGAGGGGACAAAAATTTGTGGTCATTTTAGAGGATTATACTTTTAAATGGTAAATTAAATTTGCATCATTAATTGAATACAATAATTGAATATTCATTTTATATTCTACTCTCATAATATATTCAATAACAATAGAACCTGAATTATTTCAGCGCTCTCTGTTGAGCAGTAATATAATATTATATTTAATAATAATCAATAAATATATAGAGATAAGTAAAACAATAAATAAATATAATAATTTATAGAATAAAATGTTCTTTTGATAGTAATAATTTTGATATGGAGTCGAATGAACTATCGCAAACTAAAGTACATTGTAAGTAACTTTATAACCTATTGGATTAAAGAAACGAAAAACAGGTTTTTTTCGGCCGGTTATAACCGCCAGGTTAAACCGTAAGCAAAAAAAACGGTATAACCGAAAACCGGTGTTTTGTCAAAAACCGCCATCACTACTTAGGAGGTTGGGACTTTCTAAATATGGTTATCGGCCTAAACTGTTTAAATGTAAATTTAAGGAACATTACTTATATTGCGTCTCCTGCATGATATATACATTATATCATGCATATTATATTATAGTCAGGGCCGTTCCTGGCGGGTATGCAATGAATGCCCCGCACGCAGGCGCTAAATTTTAGGGGCGCCAAATATTTGGTTACCATTAAAAAAATATTCTCACTTCTAAAACAAAAAAGTCGGTGTTCAGTATTTCCCCGGTAAGTGCTCAAGCAATCACTTCATCCGTTTACTATTTCCTATTATAATACCAAAATTACTAATTAAATTACCACCCTACAATTTTATTAGTGTCAGCATACGACGCGCCGTCTTATGCCGCACGATGCTCACTTTTAATGTTTTGTGTTGCCGGCATACCGCCAGCGTGGTTGTCTTAAGAAAGGATGCGCGATGCGCCGGCCTCTGACGAAATTGTCTTTTGCGCAGTAAACCGTAACGTTTTAATTCAGTCGTTAGATTTTTCTTATGGGTTAGGATGTTCTGTTCGCAATATCATTGTCATTAAAGTTTATTGTGAATTGTAAGTTTAAGGCGGCAAATAAACTGCTAGAAGTAAGTAAAATAAGTTAACTTATTTATTTAAATAAAATAAAAATAAATAAGTAACTTTAACTGGAGGCACCTTTCTGTTAATATTTCTCGTCATGAAAATAGCATGGAACGTATGAAAAGCGCTCAAAAATGGCACGAGTTAAAATTGCATTTGTGTAAAGAATGTACTATTGATAAAAAGCAACAAAACTATGAGATTGAAAAACAGCGATGGCGTGAAATCATTAAAAGAATGATTTGTATTGTGCAGTATTTAGCTGGCCAAAATTTAGCTTTTAGGGGTGACAGTACGAATCTTTATGATACTAATAATGGCAATTTTTTGAAATTAGTTGAAATGATTGCTAAATTCGATCCAATTATGATGGAACACCTGAGCAATATTCGAAGGTCTAAAGGGTTGTGCCAAAATATGCCTCATTACCTGAGCAATTACTTCCAAAATGAATTAATTCATTTATTATCAAAGAAATATTTAGAAAGAAATTTTGAGTTGCCTCAGAACAGCAAGATATTACTCAATTATTTTGGATGAATCTCCAGATACTAGCCATGTTGAGCAGCTGACGGTCATAATTCGCTTCGTTTATTGTTCTGGTCTAGGTCAGGGTTACGACAATGAGGCAAATATGTTTGGCAAGCATGTGGGCCTTCAGGTTCAAATTCTAAAAATTAATCACAGAGCAATGTTTTTGCCTTGTTCAGCTCACACTTTTAATTTAAGTGTCAATGATGCAGCTAAAATTTCATATGAGACTGTAGGTTTTTTTTAATTATTCAGGTTGTTCAATTTTTTTTCTACTTCACACTACAGATGGCACATTTTAAAAAGGAATGTACCAAACTTAACTTTAAAATCAGTAAGTGAAACACGATGGGAAAGCAGAGTCAAAGCCATTCGCCCTCTTAGGTTTCAATTCCTCGAAATTTGTTAAAGTTTACACGATTTGGTGGAAGATAATTCAAGAGATATGAACACGAAACATTCAGCAAGGTCACTATTAGACAAAACTAAAACGTTCAAATTCATTTTTTCTATTATAATTTGGCATGATGAATTAACAAAAATTAATATTCTAAGTAAAATGGTCCAGAATCCAAATACAACTTTAAATGAATGCCATACAGAAATAAAAAATCTTATTATTTATATCACTGAAAAGACGTCAGACAAACATTTCGAGATTTTCATGAATGAGGCTGTAGCAGAAGCAGAAAAAAGTGATGCAGAGCAAACATTTCCATTATTAAGACAAAGAAAGACGAAGCTTTAATTTTCGTATGAAGGTACAGATTAAACAGTATTCGATCCAAAACAAACATTTAAGATCAGTTTTTATTTTCAAATTTTAGACACAACAATTCAATCCCTACAAAGACGCTTTGGGGGAATAGATAAGTGCCACGATTTATTTGGATTTTTGGGTAATTTTCAAAATCTAGATTCTGATGTGATTAAAAGATCATGTATGGATTTGGATTTAGCTTTACAAATTCAACATGAAGGAAACGTATGCAAAGATATTGATGGTCTTGATTTTGCATAATGAAATTCTATCATACAAAGTTCTTAACCCAATCACAGAATCTGGCAAAATTTCGGATTCGCCCATAGATATTTTAAATTATATAACAAAGAAAAATTTACAATCCTTGTTTCCAAATCTATTTATAGCCTTGAGAATATTCCTGACCCTTCCAATTTCGGTGGCATCTGGCGAAAGGAGTTTTTCAAAGCTAAAGCCATAGATAAATAATATAATAGTAGAAATAGATAGGCAACTCAATGTATAAATTTCGTTCATTAGGCCCCTTGCGGCTGGGGTCAATACTAATCATCTATTGGCGGTAAATTCGAATAAACACCCCTTACATACATACCCTTTAGCGCCTCTTGTGGGCTATTTCGTTACTAATTAAAATTTATTGGAAAATAAGGATATAAGATGCACAATTTTTTCTAGATATACGTATATTTATTTGTTGTTTAAGATAAAACAGTTATAAAATAATTACATAATATTTATTACACATATTTGCAGAAGTTAAATACTATTATTTTTTGCTTTCTGACAACTTACTATCATTCTTTTTGTAATTTTTCCATGATTTGTACACAACGAACAATACAATAATTCACCATGTTTAGTTTTGTTACTAGCACAACACAAAAATTCTTTGCTACAATAGGTAACTCAAAATAAACTTTAAAAATTAAGTAACTAAATTTAAATTAAAATTACTAAGAATAAATGCAAACGAAAGTTAAAGATAATATAATAAAATTGAAAACTTGGAAACAAACGGAAGATCTGTTATTAATTTGGATTGACAGAATTGACATTGCTTCGTTTGATTATTTTATTTGGTTTATGATTGGTTAAAGTCTTCGTGAGAGAGATAGGCTGTCATTTCTCTTTATTAACTCGCTGGGGTCAAAGTGATGGGGGAATGAACATTGGAATGAACCAAGTCATTCATATAAGATTCCAGGCCATGGCTAAAGCTCATAAAAAATTATTTAAGAATGTCAATGTGCCAAGAAAGGCTATCAGATTTGGCAGTCATTTCTATTGAAAATAAAATTTGTGAAGCCATTGATCACAATGAAATAATTAATGAGCTTGCATCTGTGAAAGCAAGACGTGGCATATTATGTATTATTTAATAAAGTTTTTTTTGCATTGAGAGTATCTCCTTTCCGTTATTCTTTCATGTTATATTCCAGAATGCCTTACTAATTTGCGAATTGAGTGTTTTCTTTCTTACTGTTAACTTACATAATAATATTGTTTTAAAATGACCTTTTTTCTTTATTTAATTTTGAAAATAAAACCATTTTTCAAACATGGTTCGTTTTATTTTTCTTTTTACATTCATATCATATTTTCAATCATATCACAAGAACATGTTATGATACAGGTATCTTAAAAACATAATATGGGGGCGAAAAAAAAATCCTGCACGCAGGCGCTCACTACCCTAGGAACGGGCCTGATTATAGTATCATGGTTTCATGTTACAAGTAGATTATATTTATTTTAAGACACACATTTCTGAATATATTTCTTCATGAAATATTAAATGAGTGAAAAATTTTGATGGGTGATGTGGACTTTTCAAACAAATATGTTTTTTAGATGACTATATCTTAAACTACAACATTTAGTTGTGCATTCAACGACTGATATATCTATTACCGTCATTATACTTTCCAGGAACACGATAATTACTGTAATAGTATGCATATTACGTGATAGACCAATCTATTACATTAATAACATGTCTGTCAAATAGTTTGCAATTGTAGTCAGGTATGTATCTATTAACCTGGGGCTATGCGTGTCTCTAAATATCAGATAATTAAACCCTTCTATTAAATTGCAACTAAATATGTCGGGATTTATTTTTTACTAAACGCTATTTTAGTTTCAATTAGTAGTAAAAGTAAAAAGAATTTATTTTTGTAAACCAGTTACCTTATACTTTTTCCAAAGTCAATTTTCCAAGTGGCGGCTTTTGAGCTTCTTTGATGCAAATGCCGACCATTGGCGTGGAAATTAAGAAAAGGGATCAGTTCATCAAACGCATATTTCAAGAAAAATCATAATTTTTATTAATTTTTACATAATTATATTCAGGAAAATTTTTTTTACAGAACAATTTTTTAAACAAATTCAAAATATCACCTTTTGTGCTCCAAAAAATATTTTTTAGGTTTTTGGATGACTCTAAATAAGATCTATGTCATTTTTCTCAAAAGTTAATAGTTTTGGAGATATAGGCGATTTAAAATCCGAAAAATGCGATACCTAATATGCATTTTCGAGGCTTGAAAAATATGTAAATGAGTATTTTTGAGATTCAAGAGTATTTAAACTAAAGTCTCGACATTGATTTTGGTGAGAAATTGGGGTAATATTTTCCGTAGCAGAAAAAGGAGATCTTTTGAATTTGAATTGTTTCCTGCAAAAATGTCCGGCACCCTTCAACCTTCGATTTGTTTAAACGCGGTATTTTTGAATAGGAATCTTCAAAGGACAGAATCAGTTTTTTTTTTCAAATGTGAGCGGGCTCACAACATCTAATAAATAACAAATTAATTCTTTCAAATTAAAGCTTGTTAATTTTAGTGATTTATAAGAATATTGGACTTATTATTTAGTTTTTACATAAACCATAATATTTTTTTACAATTATCTGTAAATAATGGTTCATTCTGTCAGAAAATTTTAAAAGATTGTCTATCCAGCAAGGACAGAAAATCTCAAAATATTGTCTGTCCAGCAAGGACCACGAGGAGGTATGAGCCTTCCTTGCCAGGAAAGGAAAGGGTTAGGTATGTTAGTAAGAATATAAAGTTAGTTTTTTTTTTCATTTTGTTTTTATTATTTTTTTTTTTGTTTTTATATTTTTTTTTGTTTTTTGTTTTTTTTTTTGTTCTGACTCTATACAGTGTGTCGCATTTAAGATGAAGATACCCCTATATTTCGGCTATTAGAATAAATACCAATTTGAAATTTTGCACAGTCATACAGGTTGTCAATTCACATTTTTTAAGATAATCAACTGAAATTTAATTTTTAAACACGGCCTACTGTTAATGCACAAACAGAGTGAATCTTCAATATTTTGCTTCGAGTTAGAGATATCGGAAAAAGTTATTTGGAAAAGATGTTCCAAATATTATTATAACCCCACATAACAAAGTTTTATGTCAAAATTCGCACTTTTACTTTTTTCATTAATTGAAGAGCTTATTTCCAGTGTCTTAAATCCAAAATTTCGATTTTTTTAATTTTCTTTTTTTAAACTTTATAGATTTCTTCAAGTCTAAAATAAAGTTATATGTACCAAAACAACTTCTTATTTGCCATTTAAAAGTGCATATGAAAATTGTAAAATTGTATAATTTGTATGTTAAATTTGTATGAAAATCTGTAATTTCATGGATTTCATTATATGGATTTAAGACACTTTGGAAATAAGCTCTTCAATTGTAGTCAGGATTCTAAAACGGACAGTTGGCTGTCCCGAGATGCATCTTTAGACAGCCAATTGTAGATTTAGGATCGAGATTACAAATAATACTGAAAAACTAAAATTGCGAATTTTGTCATGAATTTTGGAATGTGCGGTTACAATAAGTGGAATAACTTTTCCAAATAAGTTTTTCCGATTTCTCTAACGCGAAGCAAAATATCGAAAATTTACCCTGTTTGTGGATTCGCAGTAAGCCGCGTTTAAAATTTAAATTTCAGATAACTAACTATCTTAAAAATATGTGCACTATCAACATGTATGACTGCAAAATTTCTAATCTGTATGTATTTTGATAGCTGATATATAGAGGTGTCTTCATCTTAAATGCGACACACTGTATAATAATGAATACTAGTGTTCAAGATGCATCGCGATAGCTGTAAAGAAATTAATTAGAAGGACTAAAAAGAATCGTCAGAGTCTTCTGAAGTCGAATCGTTCCCAGGTTGTATAACTATTGGTGCTATTGCCGGTAAAACAGGATATTCATTTTCTATTTTTACAACATGAGCTTCGCAACTTTTCCACACATCGCTATTAATGCCACTAATTACTTCTCGAATATTCTCAATGGCCACTGCGCTTAATGTTGGTGACTGATTATATTTTCGCAATCGTTTTTTTACGGTACCCCAAACCATTTCAATTGGATTAAAAATGCAATAGTATGGAGGTAATCGCAAAAGAGTATGGCCGTGCCTGCTGCAAATGGTGTCAATAACGTATTCGTTTTTGAAATTCCGACTTTTGATCATTCTAATTAATTCTTTTTTTACTGGAATCTTTTTAGGAACAGTGATATTTTTAAGTTCCATAAATTTTAAAATTTCGTCCTTTTTCGTGTTATTATTAGGTATTTTATTTAATATGCGGGAATGATACGACGCATTATCCATAACAATCACTGAATTCGGCGGAATATTGGGCAAGAGTTGTTCAACAAACCACTTTTCAAATAAATCGGCTGTCATATCTTCGTGATAATCGGCAGAAGACTTTGTTATATTTTTGGCCGACAATAGCAATGCATTAGATACAAAACCATCTTTGCTTCCGGCATGAAGAATAATAACACGTTTTCCTCGTGAACAGGGTGTATTTAATGCACACTTGTTTGTGTTGTCAACCCAGCCGTACTTGACAACATCATGCGTATCGAACCAGGTTTCATCTAAATAGATTATGTTTCTGTTTGAATTACGATACTGTTTTATTTTACTCAAATACTCTCGTCGAAGTTCAACAATACGCCGAGATTCCATTATTACCATTCGATTATCTAATTTCTTATATTTAAATCCACAACTTATCAAAATCTCGCGCAGTGTTTCCAAAGATGTATAATTATATTCAGGGAAATCTCTCAATTTTTCACGAATCAGTTCTAAAGTAGGCACTCTATTTTCTTTGTAAAAATTGTAAACTGTTCGCTGAATAACGTCTTTTGCAGCAGTGTCAATCCTACCCAATTTTTTATTTGGTCGCTTTCGTTTTAAGGAATGATCTGTAACAATGCCTAATTTAATAATTGTATATATCGTCTTATACCCGATTTTTGTTAATACATGAATTCTCGAAACAATTGCATTATCAGCCATCAAAATATTTTCTTTTTTCAAACACTCATACATATTTAAAACTATTCTTTGGGATTGTACGTGCAAATCTTTATTTTTTAATTCGGGGCTGTCATTAACATAATTGTCATTATCTATTGATAACACAGAAGTTGATGCATCTTGATCATTCGTATCAAATGGTCTCCAAAATGCCATCCTAGAAAAATATAATATTACTTACCTTATTATCCGCCTCTGATAGCTGCTTGCAAAATGAACTATTTAGGGTGTCATATAGCCAGACAAACAGGTGTTCCATCAAGATTTATTGCGATGCGCTTCGCTGTTGCCAAGTTTAAAATTATTGAATGTAACTTTAATACCATAATTAATATATCTGCAATTTTTCATGTTTCCAGGTAAGGTATAAAATCAATAAAATTTGGAAAAAAATAATACAATTCTTGAAACCGTTTTTCAGAACTTGGATTCTTAAAAGTTGTCTGATTTCTTAAAAGTCGATCATTATATCTATAAGAGTATTACCGCTAAATTCACCAACATGGCAACGTCGATATAGACCGAACATCGAAATCACCTCGAAATTCTGTCCAGACTACAATGTTGCCGATATTCGAAAATTACTTAGAGTATAAGTTATATATACAAAGTTCACAGTTGCTTTAATTCATTAGTGAAGAGTCCATGGAAATATTAGTACCTAGTTAATTAATTTATATAGATATATTTTTTGAGAATATGTTCATATTATTTTTTAAGAGTGTCGTTCGTTGACTAGCAATTGAATAATAACGAATAGAGAATAGAGAATATTTTTTAAATATAACCTTAGGAATTTTAGGAAATATATCTGACAAACTTGATTTGAAAGGCGGTCTCTTTGAAATCAGAGTGAGGCATATTTATGTTGGAAAATTATTAGTGGATGTACTATACAAAACAAATACTTTATAAATAATTAAATAACACAATAATATTGCTTTTAAATTTATACCTTAGGGTGAAAACGAAGGTGCTTTTTAAAAGAACATACCTTTATCTATATAGTGCATTCATAAAGTGTGAAAACGATCTATTATCTTACGACTTAATTATTTTCAGAGTTAAAAGTCTCATAGGTCGATTTTTGTTTTTGTTTTTTAACCATTTAAAAAAAAACTAACTTTTACCCCCACTACCGTAGTAAATGTGTCATCATCGATAATTTTTTTAAATAAAAATGGCATATTTTATCTAAAAACTTAAAAAGTCCATATTTTTCAAGTACAATTGTACCAAACTTATCACATTCAAACTTCAGTATACAGCGTGTAAAGGAAACCAGTGCTCGTATTTCTTAAAATTTAATTCAAAATTTATTTTACAAAGAAAATTATTAAAAAAGTCATTTTATATTAAAGACAAACAAATATCATAATTACAACAAATTCCTGAATTGAGCCCCTTAGTTTAATTGACAGTAACCAAGACGTACAATGAATTTATATAAATAGTTTGACAACATTACTGGTGGAATTTGTTACATTTCAGGACGAATTCTCTGCTTGAGGTCTAACAAATTTGTAGGTCAGTTTACATATAAACTTACTTTCTTACTTTTAAAAAACCCAAATATAAAAGTTCATGGGATTCAAATCTGGCGACTTTGCAGGCCATTCTGTCTTGTTCTATAGGTAGAGGTAGTAGTCATAGATCTCTAGTTCGCAAATATTTAATAGAAAATATACTTTCAATTGCACGAAAATTATCTTTTTGCTACAGCAAATCATTTTCCTTTTGTAGATCTATTTTGGACATTGGTTCCGGAGCACTGGTTTCCTTTACACTCTGTATACTGAAGTGTGAATGTGATGAGTTTGGTAAAAACAGATTACGGTTACCACAAAATAATGATTCAAGTGACTCTGATGCTTCAGAGCAGTTAGAAAGTTTTATTGTACAAGACTTACCAATTTATGTAAACACTGCTTCTACAACTCAACAACATGAGTCAGCTAATTTTATCGTGAATCCAAGTGCATCTAAGCCAAGTCAGAAGAGAAAAAGAGGTCAACAAGAAAAAACTATTTCAATCGGAGACACCGAACAATCGAAAGACGGAACAACGTGGAAAATTATTGATTCTCGATCAGTACCTGGTAAGATTATGATTTTTAGTATCTTCATATTCATTGAATGTTTGCTCATTACAGGACGCCGCGCTGAGCACAACATTTATCGAGAGGAATCAGGTCCTACGTCGTATGCAAAAAGGAACGTGAGGAACAATTGTGTGGTAAGTGCTTGGCATCTAATAATCAACGACAGCATGTTACGTCATATAAAAGAATGCACTATTGCAGAAGCACATCGATGTTTGAAAAATGACACATGGACTATAACTTTGGAAGAACTGGAGGCTGCCCTTGCTATTATGTACGCAAGAGGAGTCTACGGCGCCAAAGAATTCCCAACCAACAGCTTGTGGTCAACAGTATGGGGTCCTCAGTTTTTTAGGCAAACTATGCCACGAGACAGATTCAAGGATATTATAAAATATCTCAGATTTGTCATAAAGCAAACGAGATCTGAACGATTGAAAACCGACAAATTTGCTCTAGCCTCTGCGGTTTGGAATGGATTTATAGAAAATAGTAGTGCATGTTACAAACCGGGAATAAACCTTACTGTGGACGAACAACTGCTGCCTTCTAAAGCCAGGTGCCCGTTCACACAGTACATATCAAATAAGCCGGATAAGTTTGGCATACAATTTTGGCTTTTGACATGCGTGGAATCAAAATATATTGTAAATGGCTACTCTTATACTGGCACTGATCATCTACGCAAGAAAGATTATAAGTTTTGGTGAACATGTTGTTTTGCGATTAATGGAAAATCAACTGGGATAGGGCAAAAATGTTACGATAGATAACTAATTTAAATCGTTAAAATTGGCCAAGGCATTGCAAAAAAATCAAATCTTGTGAGTACTTTGAATCGCAACAGAAAGGAAGTTCCTCTAAGCGTAAAGAGTAAAAATGGAGAATTATATGTTACCCATATATTCTAGAGCGACGAAAAGATAACACTTACTGCATACCAAGGAAAGAGTCACAAAAATGTGCTTTTGTTGAGCTCATTACATCAATCAGTAGATGTTGCTGTCGATGGAAAAAAACTTCCTCAAACAGTAAGTTTTTATAATAAAACAAAATACGGGATTGATGTAGTGGACCAAATGGCGCGTCTTTATACTACAAAAGTTGCTTCAAGACGATGGTCAATGCACGTGTTTTATAACATTCTTGACTTAGGAGCAATAAATGCATGGATTATTTATAAAGAAGTTACTGGAAGTAAAATCAGTCGTCGTAAGTTTATTTACCATTTATTTCAGCACCACCGGATTTACCAACCACTAGCACTGTTACTAGCCAAAAAAGAAAAAAATGTCAGTTAAAAATGTTTTGTAAAGGAAATCGTACTTCCAATGAGTGCTACGGCTGTAACAAGGCAATGTGTGGCAAATGCCAAAAACTGCAAACTGTATGGTGTTCCAAATGTTTAAAATAAAACTAAAAAATTAAATCAAATTTTATCGTCAAGAGTTTCTATAATTTATTAAAACTGTTTATTTTTACTTTTTGTTTGGTTTTTATTGATTTAGGAACTTGGGGCCAAAATGATCCCTTCGGGCTTTCTAGGTAGGTAATGCTAAGCCCGACTTTCTACTGTTAAAACAATCTGCTTATCATTATTTTCATTTATTAATATAACTAATAATCGACTTAAGTAAGAAGATATTTGAAACACCCTGTTTTGTTTATAGACTTCTAAAATGTTATATTATGAACTAATAAACCTTAGTTTTCTTCTTTTCTAAAAAATGTACGTTAGATTTCAGGTTTCCTTTTGCTTTTTGTTTTATAATTAGTGATCGTTTTAAATCGGGAGATGATGAAAGGGCTGAACCGTTTAGTTAAAAGGTCTTTTGTTAGCGTTTTTTAACTATAATGAATGTATTACTATACATGATTTGCAGTTTATCGGATTGAGATATTAGAGAATGAGAATAGTCATTATTTTTGACAAGTTGTTAGCGAGCGTAAACTGTTAAAGTGATTTTGTATTTTTCGCTGCCGTGTCAGTTTAACGTATTCTAATTTGAGACAGATGCGAGATTCCGGGCTTAATGTCCAAATATACAGTATGTCTCACATTTGAGTATAATTCACTGTTGAAAAAAGTTTAATCTATAATTGGAACTACTAGGACTAAATACGGAATCCACGGAATACTCATACAAAAAAAGAATATCAGAGAATATCGCTGGGAATTATGAAATATTAGAAAACGATAACATCGAGGAAAGCTGGGAAAAACTAAAAATAACATAATTAACGAAGCAACAGAAGCACTTGAAAAGATCAAAGTAACGAACATTAAGTTGATAAAGGTATTAGACAAGGTGATACTATTTCACCAAAGCTTTTTACCTTAGCATTGGAAAATGTATTCAAACAGCTTGACTGGGAGGAAAAAGGTCTAAACATTGATGGTGTACGTTTGAGTCATTTGAGGTTTGCGGATGACATAGTATTATTTAGTACAGATATCAAGGAACTAGAGCAAATGTTAAAAGAATTAAACCAGCAGTCAAATAAAATAGGTCTCAAAATGAACCTTCAGAAAACAAAAATAATGAGTAATTTACAAACTAATCTTGTTATTGACAACGTCAGTCTTGAAAATGTAGACCACTATATATATCTTGGACATACCATTAAAATCGGCAAAGAAAATCAAATAGCCGAAATAAAAAGACGCATACAACTGTCTTGGGGAGCTTTCGGCAAATTAAGCTTTATTTTGAAGAATAAAGATATACCAATGTGTCTAAAACGTAGAGTTTATGATAAATGTATCTTGCCTGTAACTACATATGGACTGGAGACAATGGCCTTCACAAAGAAAACCTTAGAGCAGCTCAGTACAACCCAAAGAGCAATGGAGAGGGCCATGCTAGGGATTAGTTTGAGAGACAGGATTCGAAATAACGTCATTCGTGAAAGAACAAAAATTACTGATGTCTTAGAACGTATTGCAAGGCTCAAGTGGCAATGGGTCGGATACGTTGCCCGAGATAATCCCGAAAAATGGACACAAAGATTAACAAACTGGAGACCAAGAGAGAACAGGCGAGGAGTAGGCAGACCGCAGAAGAGGTGGACAGACGATATCAAACAAGTCGCGGGCAAGCAGTGGATGAGAATTGCCAAAAGTAGAAATCGATGGATGCAAATGGAAGAGGCCTATGTCCAGCAGTGGACGAACACAGGCTGAAGAAGAAGAAGAAGAACGAACATTAAAATACCAAAAAAGAAAATCTTAAGGACTTAAAGAGGAAATGAAAACAAAACATAAAGAAAAGAAGAAAGCCTTTTTAAAATACAGAACATAACAAACACAATATGTTTACAACCAATATGAACGAATCCAAAATGAAACGAATAGTTAGAAAAATAAAAAGGGAATACTGGCATCATTCCTCAAAACATATGGAATACGAGTTCTACGGAACACAAAAAGAAATATGAAAAATAATCAGAGGAGAAAGGAAAGAGATGAACAAACTTATATAAACGAAGCGCATTTAGAAGAAAAAGTGGGCTGATTATTTTAGATTCGTATTTCTTAATGGTTTACTAACTGGACCCGCAGTTAAAACTAAAAACAAGTGGTACTAAAACAGTAGCACTTACCCCCCCCCCCCGCGTAAAATCGGACAGCCAACGCCACCCCTCTTCTAGGAACCCAGGATCCCAGAGGCCGAAAGCTCGGCAAAATGGATATCGACGCGGTTCAACCCGGAAGACTGGTGAGTTTGATATTAATTTTAGTAATAATATTACTCTTAGCTCTAAGTTTCATATATACATATACATATACATATATATATATATATATATATATATATATATATATATATATATATATATATATATATATATATATATATATATATATATATATTAAGGATCACTCGAAGAGTCAAATAGTGGTGTGGAAATATTTCAAACTATGTTTAGTATAAATATCATCTAGAAAAATATCACATTAAATACTATTCGTATGTCATCAAGTCCAAGGTATTACAAACAACTTAAAGAGTCAGAAATCGATTTAGATATTAGAGGAATAGTATATTACTTTATGAGGCGGAGAAGCATGACTTTTCTTGAAGCGCCCGATATTACGTGCCGAAGTGAGGCGCGTAATAGAGAACAAGTCAAGAAAAGTCGCTTCTTTGCCGAATAAAGTATACTATTTTTCTTCAAACGTAGCAATTTTCAACCATAAATAGTACAACTCATACGCTATTTTTACGCTTAATTAAAATAATTAAGTCGTCGGTGGAATTTGCGTCTCTTTGGGTACAGTTGTTTGACAGTTGTTTGCAATTATTAAAGACAGCTTATTGTTGTTGCAACCGCAAGCACAAATTTAGTACGAAAAGCACTTCCAAGAGTGGTGTGATATAAGAGGAGTACGGCAAGTTACTGAAGACGTTTTACTGGCATATTTTATTATAATGGAAAATGAAAATAAATGGAAATCTTCTACAATGTGGTCACGATCTCTCTCTCTTGTCGTTTCCTCATTGCTGAGGATCGTGATTCCCTACAATGCGGGCTGTCAATTCTCTCCATCTCTTGCGATTTTGGGCTGCTCTCATGTACTCGGAAAACGTCTCTCCAGTGGCTTTCTGTACTTGATCTGACCATCGGATAGGTGAGCGTCCTCGGCCTCTACGTCCTTCTACGTCCTTCTACGTTTCCGCACACACGGTCACGATACTCTATGATAAAATCCTAGTTAGTTATTAGAAAAAATGTGGATATAAGCAAATTTTTAAAGTTACGTGCCTTTCTGAAAAAAACAAGCGAAGGATATACTGCAAAGAAGTCTAAAGTTTTCACTAAAGAAGAGTTTGATAGATTTTTGTTTAAAGCGCCAGATAAATTGTATTTAGGATTAAAGGTAAAAAAAATTATATTGCAAAGTAAAGCATGTAGTATACTCTACTAAATTATAAAAATATTTCAGATTGTTTTGTTAATTGGGGTTACCGGCGCCTGTCGATGCGACGAAATGGTAAAAATGAAGACTGTGGACATTGAGGAAAAAGAAAATGTAATAATTATCAAAATCCCAGACAGTAAAACACGACAAATTAGAGATCTTACGATAATTGGTCAAAACTACATTAAACTGTATAAAAAGTATGCATCACTGCGGCCTGAAAATTTCACAGAAAACCAATTTTTTATCAAGTACTAAAATGGAAAGTGTTACCGAAGCGTCATGGGAATACATTCGATCAGCGCAGTAGCCCAAAAAGTAGCTAGTTATTTAAATTTAAACGATGCAAGCGCATACACGGGTCACTCTTTATGACGAACTTCAGCAACACTTTTAATTGATGGAGGCGGAAATCTAGTATGTCTAAAACGACATGGGGGCTGGAAATCAAGCACGGTTGCCGAATGATATATAGAGGATTCAATAAGAAATAAGAACGATAATGCTCAAAAAATTTTAAACCCTCATGATTCGCCAACATCGGGAATGATTGCTGAAAGTTGTTCTCGACCATCAGTATCATCAACAATTACCAATGGGTATCAAGAATACATTTCGGGAACATTTTTGCACGGTTTCAATTTTGAAAATGTCTCATTAACTAATTGTACTTTTAATATTACTATAAATAAAAATGATGTTTATTAATGACATTTGTATTGTTGCTTTGTGACATGTTTCATATTGTTGCCATGACAACATGTTTCCCTCTACCGCACCGTAAAGAAATGGGAAAAAAAACTGCTGCCGGCGGAGACATCAAACTTTGACAGGATCAAGTTAGAAGAAAAAATAATATTCAGTACATAATATATATTCGGAATGTATAGAAAAATAAAAATTTAATAATTTTATTAGTCTTAGTTAAATAGTGCTGCAAAGAACTGTTTTTTTATATAAATGCAAACGAAAAATCTAAAAATTAAAGGAAATACGCAAAAAATACAAAAAATCGTCGATATAAATTTTAAATTTTAAAATTTCATAAATGTCATTAGTGTCAAAAAGTCATAATTTAGTGGAATAAACTTGCCTGCAGTTGGAACAATTACAAGCAAGCATTACGGCGCGATAAATTTGAATTACTCCTGCTGGTTAAAAAACAAACCATAGTACGTGATTAGTACTAGTTATATTAAGTAACTATTGAAAATACTGCTCTATTTTTCTATTGAACCCATACTGAACGAAGAAACGAGAGACACACTGTACGCGAATTCATAAAATAAAATGGAAATAAAGTATAGTAAGATAATTTTGGTTGTGACCAACTGGCATCGAACTGAAAGGAATAGAACCGAGTGCACAAATAAGCTTAAACAGGACATTGCTTAACAAGGGCAGCAATGGGATTATTATTAATCATCTATTCAACTTCGAGTATTTTTGATAATTCGGATATAAACTGCCAATTAAGATAATTTTTGACGTATCCCAACGTAAATCGGGATGTGGCATTTCTAGCACTAAATGATTATTTTAATAGAATCCTTATATACAGGGTAATCTATCAGTTGAAAATTTTTAAAGATATTATACCACTGCACCATTACATCTGTTAGGAAAACCCCGCTCAGTCAATGTCGCAGTCTTAGCTGACACATGCCATAAAAATACTTTATTTTCCGGGGCGAAAACCGAAAACCGATTAAACTTTTATTCCATTTTTGCTTATGCGTATATCTCTGGGGACAATTTATAAATTCAAAGGTCGCGATCAACGAAAGAAGGGTGAATTTATCAGATATGCCCTAGTGGTTATACAGCGACGTGGAAACAGGGATACGAAGACACTTCATTAGTCTCACATCAACGTTTAGATGTGCCCTGATGTGCGTTAACATTACGAAGAAGCCGGAAATTAGGTGTTGAGGAGTTAAAAGTAATGCTATTTTTAGTTTTTTTATTGAAATTACTAAAATTACAATAATTTCAATTTGCTTATTTTACTATTAATTAAATTACTTATTTTTAAGCACATTATGGGCAATAATATATTGTAACAATAAAACACTGAAAACTTTGTTTTCAAACTTCCACAAAAAATTTTTATTTTTACTTTTATTACAGCTATTTCGTCTGATTGCCTTTCTCAAGTGATCTATCTTTGGCATGCGTTTACATTTTATAGTCTCTAATGAAATGGGTTAAGGAGAGGAGAACTATTTGTCTCAAGTTGGTCATTAAGAATTATATCTGTGTTTTTCAATTTGTTGATTTCTATAGATTCTAACAAGGATAGCTTAAGGCCTTTATTTGCCTTAATGACTTAATGTAAAGAATTTTAAATTCGTAGTTAAAAGAATGATTGTGATCTAGAAGGTGAAGTGCGTATGTAGAGTCTGTTTTTCTATTATTGAAAGCCCTTTTATGTTCTGCTATTTGTTTGTTAAAGTTTCTACCACTTTGACCGATGTAAGTTTTTTGGCAGTCGCCACATTTAAATTTGTACACACCACTGTGTAAGTGTTATTTATTTTGGCTCTTGTTGATTTTGATATATTTGCCTAGGTTGTTATTTGTTCGAAAAGCTGGTGTTATTCCTTTCTTTTTTATATGTTATGTAATCGAACAGAAGGTACTGGATTTTTTCTTTGGTAGTGGAAATACTAGGAGTATCTGTTAAAGTAAACTCTAGAATCTAGGATGAATTTGACATCCTAGATTCTAACGTGAGAATTAATATAGATAATATAATTGATAAAAAATTTAATACATAGTGTAAAAAACTAAATAATCTAATTTGCAATAGTAAAAAACCCAATATTCATTATACAAAAAGTTTTTCGAACCATACTTTGTTCAATAGATTTATAAATTTAACAGATACTCAATTTAGTAATAACGAGATACAACTTTTAGAGAAAGGATTTAAACACAACTTGCCCCAACATAATAATGAGAGAACTTTAGAATATTTAGGTGTAGAATGTGAACTAGCGTTAAACAAAACTGCTAACAATATCGAAAAAAGTATAATTGCCAAATCTATTACAGATGTGTGTAGTGAAACTAAGAATTCCTGTTACAAAGAGAATAAAACAGCAATTTCAATTAAAAATAAATCAATACAAAACATCATAGTGTTTACAAAAGCAGACAAAGGTAACACTACTATTGCTATAGATAAAATAAAATATAATAATAAAACCATAGAATTCTTAAATAATCAAAATATTGAAACTTTACAAAAAGATCCAACAGAAAAATATCAAAAACAAATTAAGCTAACGTTAGAAAATTAAAAATCAATAGTAAATCCAATAGAACAGAAATACCTCAATATCATGAACCCACAGCCTCCTAAATTATACTCTTTCATTAAACTACACAAACCGGATCACCCAATAAGACCTGTAGTTTCTTTTCATACTGCTCCGTCATATAAACTTTCAACAAAACTGTTAGAGATTATTCTAGAACACACTAAATTTTCACCTAAATTTACCATAAAAAATACAATATAACTAGTTAATAAAATACAACATATTTAATTACCTAACAACTCCAGATTCAATTTCATTTGACGTAAAAATCTTTTTCCTAATATCCCTCCTACAGAAACTTTTATTCTAGTAAAAAACATTCTAGACCAAAATAGTACAAATCCAATAATTACATCTAAAATTTTACATCTTCTTGAAGTTTGCATAAACCAGGACTACTTTGAATTTAATAATCAAATATATACAAATCACAATGCAGGACTTATAATGGGCAATCATCTAAGTCCATTGCTATCAGATATTTTTATGGATCATCTAGAGACAAAGATTTCAAAACATCCCGTATTTAAACAGTTTTTATATTGGTGGAGATACGTAGACGACGTACTAGTATGTTTCACAGAAACTAACAGGCAACTCGACCAATTTTTATCGGATATTAATTCACTTCATCGTCATATTGAATTTACAATAGAAAGAGAACAAAACCAATCTATAAATTTTTTAGATTTAAAAATTATCAGATTTAAAAACAGACATGACTTCTGCATATTTCACAAACCTACCCATACTGACACGACTATACACAATTCATCATCCCATCCAACACAACATAAACTGGCAGCATATCATAGTATGTTACATAGATTAACAGAAATTCCTATGTCAAAATACAACTTTGAGAAAGAATTAAATATAATTAAGCAAATAAAAGTAAACAATGGATACAATCAACAAACAATTAATAAAATGTTAAATCAAAAACTGCACAAAAAAGCCCTGAAATTAGTATTTCCACCACCAGAGAAAAAACCCAGTACCTTTTGTTCGATTACATAACAGGCAAAATTACAACAAAAATAGCCAAACACATAAAAAAGAAAGGGATAACACCAGCTTTTCGAACAAATAACAACATAGGCAAATATATCAAAAACAACAAGAGCCAAAATAAAAAACACTTACACAGTGGTGTGTACAAACTTAAATGTGGCGACTGCCCAAAAACTTACATCGGTCAAACTGGTAGAAACTTTAACCAATGAATAGCAGAACATAAAAGGGCTTTCAATAATAGAAAAACAGATTCTACATACGCACTTCACCTTCTAGATCACAATCATTCTTTTAACGACGAATTTAAAATTCTTTACATTCAAAATAAAATCCTTAAGCTATCCTTGTTAGAATCTATAGAAATCAACAAATTAAAAAAAACAGATATGATTCTGAATGACCAACTTGAGACAAACAATTCTCCCCTCCTCAACCTATTTCGTTAGAGACTATAAAGTGTAAACGCCTGCCAAAAATAGATCACTTCTAGCTAACAGAAGGTTCAGAGTTCGAATAGGTTCGACCCTATCTGAATTAGGGACCCTGGAAGCAGGTGTGCCCCAGGGAGCGGTGTTATCGCCTTATCTGTACACTATCTCTACAGCTGACACTCCGACAGACCCGAGAACTATGGTTAGGCTATATGCGGACGATACAGGCATAGCAGCTAGCAGTAGAGATCCAAACCTAGCTGCCAGCCACCTACAAAGCGCTCTGAATAGGTTCCAAAGATGGTGCATAAAGTGGAAAATTGCACTAAATCCTGACAAGACACAGGCCGTTATGTACAGACACAGAATAAGGAGACCAGACAGGGAAATCACTATAGAAAACACCCCTGTAGAATGGACGAACGAGGTCAAATACCTCGGAGTCATTTTAGACAGAAAGCTCACTTTCACGAAACACGTAAAACAAACTGTCTACAAAGCAAAAGCACTAAGAAGTCAACTCTCTTCGCTAATCGGCAGAAAGAGCAAACTTCGCTTTAAGACAAAAATGAGGTTAGCTAATAGTATAATACTACCCTCCCTAACATATGCATCTGCCGCATGGGGACACACATGTAAAACGAATAGGAAGAAAATCCAAACAACACAAAACTGGATAATCAGAGAAGCACTGAACTTACCTCAATACGTTCCACTGAGGTATTTATTCAGGGACTCTGGACAGAAAAGAATCCTAAGGACAATGGACGAAAGAGCAAACACTATTTTCAATGGTCTCGTAAATCATCCAAGCAGGACATTAAGAGAGTTGACAAACTACGACATAAACACTAGAACGGTACATAAACGGCCAAAGCAACAACTTATTGGATATAGAGAAGGATAAATGAAGAAAGAGATAGACACAGAGCCGACTACAGAGTATATTAGACAGTGAGCACCAAAAAATATAGTATATAAGAACAATATACACCGGGGTGTGTGCAGGCACTATACACCCGGGAATGCACACCCCACCACACGCATACTTAGGTTAGATTAGGTTTAGAGTAGAATAGGGAAAACAAAAAACACAAAAAACATATACACGGAGTATGTGAGAGCGTTATACACTTGGGAATGCACACTCCTTAGTTAAGGTATTAGCATAGATAGACTTAGTTTTAAAAAACAAAAATCGCTCACTGTCTAATTAATGTCATGTCATCTTCAAGATAAACAAGAACACCCGTTACATCACAAAAATTTACATAACACAAACAAGAATGTATAAAAGGCCCGTCAGGCACTCTATACCAGCCAGCAAGCATAGGCCCTTCAGGCAGATCAAATATTGATCAAACGCGGAGTCTGAGTATCGAGGTCATGTGCGGCAAGCATGGGCTCGGTGACCAGGACTCACTTCTCGAACACCCAGCCGGCGAGGAGAACAAAATTTTTATTTTGTCAAATCGGCGACTGAGTGAACGAGCATACACATTCTTTTTCAGCCAGAGGGCTGTCGGTCTAGACCGATGGCTCTCTGTCTGGAACACACGCTTTTTTTAGGGACTTGAGTCCCGAAGTAAAGCTAGAGTAACTTCTAGAGAGTCAGTAAAGTTAAATAGGGAGAAAAGCCGACATGTGTGCTACCCCTACAGTTAGTTGGCCTAACCACAGTCATTAAAAACAGAAGGTGTCTCATTACCCAAGACACCTTACGTAACATTCAGATCATAAGCCTCCTCACGTAAGTCACACGCTGAGGAGGGGTGTAGGAAAAGCCTGGGGGTCAGATAGGTACCACCTCAACTAGTGAGGTGTGAACGGTTTGATTTTCGGACATGTGGATCCCACTCTTACAGTGGTATACACATGTCCCTAGGGGTAGGTTTGATCGCCTCGCGTGATTGTGTGTGAAATAGATCACTTGAGAAATGCAATCAGCCGAAACAGTTGTAGTGATAAGAGTTAAAATAAATTTTTGTGGAAGTTTGAAAACAAAGTTTTCAGTGTTTTATTGTTACATAACTCTGTATATATAAATACTATTCATATATTTTATAACTTAATTTGAAATCTATTTTTCGTA